>JAQFXM010000316.1:0-55949 GCA_034693345.1 Entomobrya multifasciata
ATACTACCAAACAGCACAGCGGTGTGACTATGTGGATAATGTGGGTTGATGAAAAGTGCACACATCCATATGTACTCAAGTAGAAAAAACCTTGAACATTACAAAAACTACTAAAGATACATATTGGTGTGTGTAATATTTTAATTATTCATGTTTTGCCATATTACTACTTCGAGTTCCATACTTGCTAAAGCATTGTCAAGTAATAATAGTCATATGAAATAGCTGTATAGACATTCTTAGGTATAAAATTTAGATCACACCATACATCATTGCCATCTTTTCATTGAGGAGGCTGGCTGTGCAACAAATAGGTGAACAACATCCAAATTTGTTTTCTCATCTTTCAATATCGTCAATATCATCAAAATCATTAATTTGTTATAGTCATCATTATCCAAAGAGAGGACACAAGTAAGTGACATAGCTCATTCATAACATATTAATTGCTTTTATATGAAAAAGAATTGTATATTTGTACGTTGACGGCTCCAGCCTCCAGCCCGGTCGGCTTTTGTTGATTCCTTGGAATCAACTTAAACGCTATGAAGTATACCTATGCGCACCTAAAAATATTTTACGCTAGATTGTAGCGCAAATATCTGTGCATACTGTGTATGACACACACACAATGGATGTACAGATTGAATAGGTTGTGGGTATCAGTTAGGGTCTTTGGATGGCTTTTGGGCTTTTTCCATTTTATAGAATAGGAGACCATATAATGACCAATGCTAAGAAGGCCAATGAATTCTTCATCTAAAAAATATTTTTCATAAAATAAGTAGAAAGTGGTCACAGGACCAAAAATGATACAAGTCAAGTTAACTTGTTTACGCAGCATAAACGTATATATATAACCTTATCCTTGTGTGTTGTAACTGCTCATTCAAGAAGTGTTGCTACTAAGCTCATGTTCAACTGGGAATGGCATTGAACAAAAATTTTCTGCTTATGTCCAGTCGTCAGGCTACTTTCGAGTGAAACTGACTTGATCTACATAGTGCTCTCTTACATTATACATAGTTGTCCAGAAACTAAACCAAAGAAACTTTTCTCACAATTTTTCTTGACAATTCCAGAATTGTTAACGGTTTTCGTCAAAATTGTCGTTCAACATGGCTGATATCGACAAAAGGAAGCAAATTAGTGTTCGTGGGATTGCCCAGGTTGAAAATGTTGCCAACATTAAAAAGACATTCAACCGGCATGTCCATTACACTTTGGTGAAAGATCGTAATGTGGCCACTCCACGGGACTATTTCTTTGCCTTGGCGCATACTGCCAAGGACCATTTGGTATCCCGTTGGATCCGTACCCAGCAGTACTGGTACGACAAGGACCCCAAGGTACATGACATGAAATTTAAATGTGTGTGACGTGTGCTTTCACTCCGAAAAAATGGTTATGATTTCAAATTTTTATCAAATTTGCAGAGGATCTACTATTTGTCTATGGAGTTTCTCATGGGCCGGTCTTTGACAAATACCATGTGTAACATCGGCATCCAAAGCGCATGCGATGAAGCCATGTACCAGGTGAGCTAAAACAGTAAAAAGAAAAGTTTTGTTGCTGCATCACAAAAATTTCATATAGAAATAGTAATGATGTCAATGCAGTGGTACCAATAATTTGTTGGGTGCGGCAAAAGTCGTAACCTTTGCACACAAAAGTCTTCAAGAGAGTGCATAGTGACAGAGACGACAGATTTTTGGTTAATGATATGTTATGATTGGCTCTTGTAGCTGGGTTTGGATATTGAAGAGTTGGAAGAAATGGAGGAAGATGCCGGCTTGGGTAATGGTGGTTTGGGACGTCTTGCTGCTTGTTTCCTTGATTCAATGGCAACTCTTGGCCTTGCCGCTTATGGATATGGTATTCGTTATGAATACGGCATCTTTGCTCAAAGAATCAGGAATGGAGAACAAATTGAGGAACCTGATGATTGGCTCCGGTATGGAAGTCCATGGGAGAAAGGTCGCCCAGAGTATACTCTTCCCGTCCAATTTTATGGACGTGTTGAAGGCGATTCTGGCGATTATTCCTCTAAAAGGCGATGGGTTAACAGCCAGTTACTTTAAATGAAATTACAGAGTCAGATTTGTTGCACGAATGAAGGAAGCTTTATATGATTTTGCTTATCAAAAAGTTTATGTTTCAATCTACCCAAAATTTATAGAACGTGCTGGCCATGCCTTACGATTACCCCATTCCTGGATATGGAAACAACATTGTCAATACTCTCCGTTTGTGGGCTGCAAAGTCGCCTATTGAATTCAATTTGAAATTTTGTAAGCTTCATTTAAACTTTCACCTGAATGTGAAATTTAAATATCTTAAGTTATAGAGCAAAGTTATAAGACTTTTTATGTGTAATTACAGTCAATGATGGTGACTACATTCAAGCTGTCTTGGACAGAAATTTGGCTGAGAACATCTCAAGGGTTTTGTACCCCAATGAAAATCATTTCGAAGGAAAGGAACTTCGTTTAAAGCAAGAATATTTCATGGTTTCTGCTACTTTGAGGGTGAATACAATAACTTTTTAAATGAGAGAGTTTTAACTTTTTGCCAGCAAAATTTTAACATGTTATAACTGTCTGCATTCGTTTTTCAGGATATCATCCGTCGTTTCAAAACTTCCAAGTTTGGAAGCCGCGAGGTGACCAGGAACAATTTGGACTTGCTTCCAGAGAAAGTTGCCATCCAACTTAATGACACCCATCCATCTCTTGCGATTCCAGAACTGATGAGAATTCTCATCGACATTGAAGGGTTGACCTGGGAAAAGGTACGCCTCATTATAAATGCATTTGTGACACAAAAAAAAAGAATACAAAGAAATGAAATAATGTTAAAATAAATTTCTTTGTCAGGCCTGGGACATTACTATCAGAACTTGCGCCTACACCAACCATACTGTCTTACCCGAAGCTTTGGAGAGATGGCCATGCACTATGCTTGAGTACATCTTGCCAAGACATTTGGAAATCATCTATCACATCAACTTTCTCCATCTTAAGGTAGTCAACTGTAATATAAAAACCGATCTTTACTTTTATCCGGATAGTTTTTAAACAAATAAGTTTTTTCTTTACAGGACGTTGAAAAGAAATGGCCAGGAGATCTTGAAAAAATGCGAAGAATGTCTCTTGTGGAGGAGTATGATGAAAAGAAAATCAACATGGCTTTCTTGTCAATTGTTGGCTCCCATGCTATCAATGGTGTAGCTGCCATTCACTCTGAGATTATTAAGGCTGACATGTAAGAAATAATTTTCTAGTATTTGTCCATTGAAGAAATCAGCACAAGGAAGCAGGCTACAACTGAATTCTTTTGTTTTTCCCTACAGCTTCAAGGATTTCTACGAATTGTTCCCTGAAAGATTCCAAAACAAAACTAATGGAATCACTCCCCGACGTTGGTTATTGCTCTGTAATCCAAGCTTGTCCGATGTAATTGCTGAGGTATGTATTTCAATATAATTTCTCAATTATATTTTTAGCAATGCACGACTATATATCTAAATGTCTATCAAAATATATATTTGTTATAGAAAATCGGAGACACATGGACAATTCATTTAGATGAGCTCGTCAAGTTAAAGGAATTTGATTCTGATCCAGCTTTCCATAGAAGTGTGCAAACTGTCAAGCAAGAAAACAAAATGCGACTTGCATCCTACTTGGAGAAAGAATATGATGTTAAAATTAACCCTGCATCCATGTTTGATATCCAGGTAAAAATCATTACGATTATTAGAGCTGATTGCTGAGTAGATCATGCCACTCAAAATTTAAATCACTATAATACTTTTTGCAATTTAGGTCAAGAGAATTCACGAGTACAAGCGTCAGCTTCTCAACTGTCTGCATATCATCACAATGTACAACAGGATTAAGAGAAATCCAACAGGAAAGTTCGTTCCACGTACTGTGATGATTGGAGGGAAAGCCGCACCTGGCTACCACATGGCCAAGAAAATCATCAAGTTGATTGTCAGCGTTGCACGAGTTATTAACAACGATCCAATCGTTGGAGACAAATTGAAGGTTATCTTCCTTGAAAACTACCGTGTCACTCTTGCAGAGAAGTTGATTCCAGCTGCCGACCTCAGCGAGCAAATTTCCACTGCCGGTACAGAAGCCTCTGGAACAAGCAACATGAAGTTTATGGTAATGCTCTCGCAATGTTCATTTTTAGCTTTTAATATTAAGTGCATGTGCATCAGCATGTGATAATATTTAAGATTAGATACAAGTTATTGCAAAAAAAGTTCAGTTAGGTCAGTTGCAAAACTACATAGTCAGCAACACTGTCAGCGAACATGCCATGCATGACTCAAAAGTAATTTATTTTTTTGTTCAGCTTAATGGAGCTCTGACAATTGGAACCATGGATGGTGCTAATGTTGAGATGTGCGAAGAGATGGGCAAGGAGAACATGTTCATTTTCGGAATGAATGTTGATGAAGTTGAGGACCTCAAGAAGAAGGGCTATGACGCTAACGTTTACTACGACAAGAATCCTGAGCTCAAGCAATGCATAGAGCAAATTCGCCACGGGTACTTTAGCCCCAACATGCCTGGAGAATTCCAGGATGTTGTAGATGTTCTCATGAAGTGGGACAGGTTCTTCCTGTTAGCTGATTATGATGATTACATCAGATGTCAAGACAAAGCTTCAGAAACTTACATGGTAAGAAATAACCTATTGAGTTTCATGATGCCCCATTTCTTGAATTTAGACTTGGACATTAAAATTAAAATGATTTATTTTGCAAATCTCTAATAGAACCAAGAACTTTGGACAAAGATGGCCATTCACAACATTGCTTCATCTGGAAAATTCTCCAGTGACAGAACTATCACTGACTATGCTCGTGAAATCTGGGGAGTTGAGCCCAGCTATGAGAAACTGCCCGCACCTCATGAGACTGGAGAAGGAGCTGCTGCCAAGTAAATCACGTGGCGTTGATAATAAAAATGCTAGTGAAATATTTAGCAGATATAGAAATCAAGTAGCACAAAGTTAAATTGCCATGAATTGTGTATTAAAATTAAAAATATCATAATATATAGATGTAGGAGAAAGTAAATATTTTCGAAAATCGTTTTGTTTGATGATAGTGTAGCAGAAAATGGATGAATGGCTCAATTTATTGAGACTTTATCATTACTTAAGACAATCGTGAAAATGAGTGATATGCAGCGCTGAAAGTCTGTAAGTGTGCAATGTGTAATAATTCGAAACGTTTAAACAAAACCTGAAAAAAAAGTTTATTCATATTTAGTCAGTAGGTCAGATTTATGCTTGTAGTTAACTAAACGAGTTTATAAAATGAAAGTCGTCTTCCAGGAGAAGAAAAAAATTATATATTATAGAAGTAAAAAGAGATTATATCAAATGCATATAAACTTAGTGAGAGAACGAGTACTTTGCTGTATTCTGAATGTAATATACTCACTGTTAATTAATAGACAACGAATTAGTCCAAAGATACTTTTGAAATAAGACTAAAGCCAAAAAATAAAGCATTAATTTAAAGTTCTGAAAATATTTTTAGGGAAAAAGGGGTAGGGATCCCAGTTATTAAAGCAGTCTGCTATTTTCCAGCAATGAAAAATCGCATGTCACTGTAGATAACTTTCTCCAAGGTTGGTGCCAAAATAGATGTAAACATTGTTCTAGCAATAAAGCTGAACAGTTTATCTTAATAACTTAGCTGTATGCATTAGTTTACTAGTAAAAATAAATAAATTCTTGAATTAATTGAATAAAAATTGCAAAATGTGATTATAATGAAATAATTGGTGCAAATAAAATTGTTTGTCAACATGAACTGAGTGAGCAAATTAAATATCATGACTTAATGTACAAGCATGTATGCAAACCAGTTAAATCTTTATGAAATTAAAAATTGGAAATAAAATATTTAAATAAAAAAACTTAACGTGTCAAAATCATTTTGTCATTTATACTTAAAACGAACAATGCATTTTTATTAGGAAGCACACATTTTTATGTATCGTAAATCATTAATTACAAGTTTCCAAGTATGTAACAAACGGATAAACGTTGACTTGTAAAATATACACACATATAGCTTACTGTATTATTTCTGCATGATTTTTTAAATCGCGACCGATTCCCCTTTTTAACTAAATACACAATATTATTACATTACAAAAATTGATCATTTAAATGTCTACATTTCTAAAAACTATATTGATTTTTTCTACAAAGTATCATCAATGTATTTTAAAATATTACATCGGTTTTAAATGTCTGAAAGACAACAATTTATTGTAAAGTATTTTGAGATCGATTGTCGCTCTAGCTTTCTGTAAACGTAATCGATCATTAACTATTTAACAGTTACACTGTGCTGATATACACATTAAATTATGATTTGGGAAGAATATTTTGAGTGGTGGAACTTAAGGACTATTGTGGGTTGGGTTGTGTGGTACTTCATTTTTTGAAGAAAAAAAGCGTATTCACAATATTTGTATTTACAAAAAATGAGATTTTTATACACATTCATATTGAAAGGCAAAATGGGGTAAAGTTTTCATATCTTAACTAAGTTTGTTTTATATTAAAATACAATTTAAGTAGAAAAACATAATTTCCGATTTTCATATATATATTATACTCTTCAATTTACGATTGCTAATAGGGAGTCTTTTAATCTTAGCTGGATTGAGATTTAGATAAACGGCATTCTAAAAAGAAGGTGAAGCAGTGTGGTGATCGCTGAGATTTATGTGTGGCGATATCACACAAAAAGAAAGTAATTTTGTATAAACAAAAATTTTCATATTCTAACTTTGATGTGTTCCATGAGCCATTTATCAAAAAAAAAATTGTTACTCATTCATATTATATCACTTTCATAGACTTTATAAACCTTTAAAGATTTTTGTTTGAGATCCATGTGTGAAAACTACTATAAATATAATATGCAACATCTTTTCTTTTTTTAAATTCTGGAAATGAGCATCTTTAAAAATCTGAAAGCTTTTTCTACAGGTCCATGGTAGTATTTGTATAGTAATAACTTTCTTTCTAAAGGAGGTTAAATATTTTAAAGTGTCCCCACAAAGCGCATGACTGTTACGTTGAGATAAATTGTGATTTAACATGTATACAGTACAAAAGGATTCTTCTGTTTTTTACATTTTTGTACATAAAACAAATTTGTTTTCAATATATTTTTGCAGTAAATGCAAACTAAAGAGTAATTAATCTAATTACTTTGGAGCATTTAAAGATCATAGATGATAAGTTTATTTGATTTGTCAAGGTTTTTGACTCAGACCTGCATAAACATTGACGTTTGACGTATGCATTTTATAATAACAAGTTTGCCCAGAACTAAAATGGTAGATTGTGTAATGTAAAATGGGGAAAATGCCTAAACTAATTTCTAGCCGTTTATTTAACAATGCTACACTAAAAAATAATGTTTATGTATGTATGTTTTTAAATCTGAAATGAAAGACAGTACTTATATATATTACAGTATAAAACAATGCACCGGTCTCAGATGGCGTGATTGTTTTCGGATTGTAGTTTCTTTTTTTATAATGTAGCAGTAGTATTTTTTTTATGAATTTCACAGAATGATTGTCTTTTTGTCACATGGAGTTTTTTTCTCAGGTTTTTTCAATACAAATTCTCACTATTCATATATATGATTGTATTTTCTCTTTGATAATAAATTTTTAGATTGTTCCAACATATAAAAGTAAACATATTTTGGATTTCATCAAAACATAGTTGTTTGATTCCATTATTGTATGTGACGTAAAATAAAATTCAATATATATATATGCATATATAAATATAAACATCACATATGAATATGACGTTTCAGACACAAAATATTATTCTTACCTAAATAACAAAACTAGTTGTTATTTTTTTCTAGCATACAAAGTATATAAGTTACACAGTTACACATATAATTATTAAGGTTTACCACAGTTTAAAGCTATTCAAATCGACAAGCAAATGTGTGTATACTAGTACGTTGAAAAATAATAGTGAACAATGAATTACGAACAACGGCAGTTTTCATATAAAACTATACATATGCTACAAACAATCAGCAATTCATAATCTCTAGCTACACGATTTAATTTACAACAAAAACAACAGCGACTTATTTTTATACAAAAATGTTTTGTTGTAGGGAGAACGCTATTAGTATTGGTGTGAAAAGGTTAGCACATTTTTGACAAAAACAAAAAGCAGTGTAAAAATATTGACAACAATAATTTAATTAAGTTTTGTATATAAGTGACTTGATACAACGAAAAATTAATTTCTTTAAACGAAAATGAACAAACGCCACTATACTTGAAATGTAAAAGTAACAACATAAATGTATACATTGAGACGAGTGAGAAGATTTGAAATTGCGACTTGTACAAATATAAAATGCATATTATTATAAATTATTCTTATAAATAGATTTATACAACACTAGTTAATGATTGCTTACAATGCAGATTGCAAACTGTTTCGTAAAAGATTCCTAGGAAAATCGTCAGCACTATTTTTGCATGCTTTACGACAATTGAACCGGCCAATCCTGGCCAAATATCATTTGAACTCTTTCTACAAATTAGGTCTATAATGAAACTCGAGAATTGGTTATTTGTATCCCTTTGTAAAATAACTATAAATACATAATTTAAATTTTTGTATATGCTAAAGATTCTTTTTATATGTCAATGTATACAATATTTTACTTTCTTATATTTATATAAATAAGGGTGTGTGTGATGTTTTAATATGATTAGCATTTGCCGGAGATCTTAAACTTTATTTTCATTATGAGCTTGTTGACTGTGAGCGCTTTCGCTTCCAACAATCTGGATGAATTCGTTTTTGCTCTTCTGCCCTAGCTTTGGCATTTGAAGCGTATCTTTCCCTTTCAGGAGCGGCCAGTTTTTGCCATGCTTCACCCAGCAGCACACTTATCGTTCTGTAAAATAAGAAAAAAGCGAACATTAAGATAAAGATAAGTATGCATAGCTAGATACAGCCAGCGTGTACCCATCCATTTTATCAAGAGCCAGTTTGTCAATATCTCAATCATGTAAGTATGTAATTACCGGTTATCTTTTCCTGGATACTTCTGAATTAATTCAGGCCGTTTGTCCTTAGCAAACAAAAGGAAGGCATTCATGGGCCGTCGTCCCTTGGCTGGCTGATCCCCAGTCTGTGAACCATCCTTAGACCTTTTTGCTGGAGAACCTGGCGCTGACATATTAACAGAGGCATAAGTTTTTCTACTATTGCCGTTTCCACTTCCACCAGGAGTTCTTTGGTGTGGATGATGGTGATGATTGGATTGTGGGTGTTGCATTGGCGGTGGAGGAGGTGATTGCATAAGTTGCATAGGCATTCCGCTGTGTTGATTTTGAGGAAGGACGGAAATTGGATATGGCTTCATCTCATGTGAATCCATTTTTAACTCCATCTTAACCACTGAAGACGCCGAAGAAGTTAATCCGGAATTCATGGATGGATTAATCATGCCGTTGGTGTGTATATTGTTATTGTTACCAGAGTGGAGATGACTGATATTGTGCATGTTAGTTAGTGCAACTCCACTGGACGTAATAATCGAGTTGTTGTTAAAATTAGTGTTTGAACAAGAAGTGACATTGGCATGATGCACCATAGAATTGTTAAAGTTGGCATTGTGGTTGTGATGCATTAAAGTTTGATGTTGTTGAATGAAATTAGGATTGTTGTTATTCATGGAAATTATATTATTGTTAGGACTTCTAGCAGCATTTAGGCTAAGGCATATATCCCCACCTTCCAACTGCTGACAAGGAGTACCGTAGTTTTCTTGGAACACTTCAGGTTTAACGGCACACCATCCTATAATTCAAGAAAAGCAAACATTCATTTTTATACGCTCATAAACAGTAAAATAAAACTTGTCTGGAAGGGTAATGATCTCTGAGACTACAAGACTGATGTAATCAATATTCGATATATTTGTCGCTCAAATAGGTTGATTTTTTTTCCTAAGCTAAAAAGAGCAGCTCACTATTGTGAAGTCTTAAATCTTTTGATAAAGAATTGATAAGGAGTATAATACGGTATATTTATAAGCGACTGAATAGGTTCTGCATATCATAAGCTCATAGCACATGTAGTTTAACTGGAATTATCTTAATCACTGTCAACAGTGATGATTTGCATACCAATAAGTAAGAAACGAATGAAGAGTGCATAGTTCAATTTTTCCTCGTGTGTCAATAACACTTATTTAGTTCACAAAAATCATAACAGCGACACAAGATGTTCTGTGTGACAACTCACAGACAGACGTTCAGACGAAAGACCTCATTTTCTGTTTCATAAAGACTCAATCTTGCTATTATTATCATCTTGTCGTTAAAAAAATATTTTAAAGAAAACCTGCTGAAGCAATAAGGAGGAGCAATATCCACGCGATAAAAAGATGCATCATGTTGTAAGAATAAATTTGTTACGTTTCTTTTTCTGACATTCCGAAAAGATTCCAGTAAATAAACATGTAAATTTTAATGACGATGAAATACTTAAGTTAAAATTTTGATACCGTTTAGTCATCTCATATCGTTTCATTTAGTTATAATGTAGACCTATGCGTATTACTGATAAAAATTCTGCTGTCTAGAATAAACTGTGAATGAAGTATGTATTGTACATAATGCAGAGGGATAATTTTTATTTTGTCCCATATCCTTTTTGACCGTTTTCCTGAACACTTGACATACTGCTGACGTTACTTCAAAGTAAGGAACTAATGTTGTAATAAAAATAATAATCTTACCCTTCTTATCCACCATAAAAGGATGACCAGGCTCGCAATTAATTTCTATCGTCGGGTGATTTGGGTCAGCCACAGGGCAAAAGGTCAATTGAACCCTCTCCTTTGGCGAACTCGTCATAACAAGCTAAAAAAATCAAAAACCGTTTTATGAAATTTCATCATTTATCAAATCATACGATAAAAATAAGACATAATGTCGTATTATGAGTGTACATAAATGGGGTAAAGTTTTTCGCATAACACACTTGTAAGGTAAGTAAAATGAAACAATATTGGATTGTAAATCGATAGAAATAAAGAAAGAAAAGTATTTACAGAAAAGAACATGTGTCACTTCACTTGTCAAAAATGACATGCATTATTATTCAACTGATTTTTAGACAAAAGTGACATTTATTGTTGGCATATTGTGATGATCTATCAAAGAAATTTCCATACTATTTTTCCATAGAATGCATTATTCATAAGGCTGCTGAAAGTAGCAGTTCATTATAACGAGTGTATTCTTATTCAGACCGGATAATCTTGAGAGAATGTTGACTACATTATAAAATGAGTTGTAAAAATTTAAATCTCTATTTACTGACATTTGTGTTATTTACTTAAGATATTACACATTCATGAAAAGTTTCTCAATTCCTCCTTCTAGAATCAATTCAGCCAAAGATTTGTAAAAAAGATCAGGAAAATTATTCAAGAAATTTTTATGATAAAAATCATCAACCCTTTTCTTTTGAGATTTACACTTTGAATTCAGTCAAAAGTAATGACATTTGAGCTATTAAAAATGAAAACTTACATATTTTGTTAATATGAAACTAAACAGAATGGGAAAAGGGAAAAAATATGATAATTTTATTCATTGTCATTACTTATCACAATGATATAAGCGCATTGTTGATGCTGATGATGAAAACTGAAATCGGGAATAATCCTTTAAGATTGAAGAAATGAATTGTTATGAAGACAACGAAGACATGTGGATTGTATTACTCTCATTCTACTTTTTAGCCATTCCACTTGAGTTGCTTATGAATTCAAAAAGGGAAAATAGAAAGAAATATATTGATCACATCTTCTCTCTTAAATAATGACCTTCATCATTTCTATCATATCAAGTAAGCTTTCAAATACATTTTTGTTTGAACATAAAATATTAAAGGACTCTTTTCGGCATTCTATTTGAAAGGAAAGATCAATGAAAAGAAAAAAAACTGAATGCGATGATATTACAATGCAAGCACACATATGTGTCAGTGAATTTATGAAGATGCTTTTATCACAAAATTCAAAAAAGTTATAAGTGTACCACCTTCCATTCAACTAAAAGCGAATTCAAAATTAGCTGTATATCAACATCATGTATGTACGACGAACGTGTAATTTGATCCTTTTCAAACGAAAAAGAGGATCTTTTGACACTCTCTCGATGAAAAGAATATTTTTAGAGAAAAGAATTTTAGGGTAGCAAGGGGAAAAATAAGAAAGAAAATAAAAGTTGTTGTAAAATGAGAATGTACTTGTTCAAAAGAAATATGGACAGATGTATAAATGGATTTACAACACTCTCACAACACACAACCCAGAAATTATAATTTTCTCCGACCATAACTAAAGATTATGTGATTTACTTTTTTTTGAAAAATTATATGATCAGTTCTGAAAAAAATACAATAAAATACGTACCTTTCTCAACTCTAGTCCATGAGGAGCATATTCGCCTTTGTGGAGCAATGAGTCACCACTCTGAGCCAAAAAATCAGCCAAATACCAGTCCATTGAATTCATGCCACCAACAAAGCGAACCTTTGTTCCCGACATGAAAATGGACCAAACAGGTGAGAAAAGGCTAAGGGATTTCTCATGAAGATCCTCATAGCTGAGTGAATTTGTTGAAGCTTGGGATGGAGCTGGACTTAGTAATGTTGAAGGAATCATGTTAAAGCACGGATTTCCAGCCATTCCTCCTCCCCCTCCTCCACCAACACCTGCACTTGATGGGGTGCCACCACCACTGCCTCCATTGCTGCTACTGTTACTACTAGATGTACTGCTGTTACTACTGATGCTGCTGCTATTTGAGCTGACCGAGTTTTGTAAAGGTGGCAGTGGAGAGTTCAAACTGAGATTCGTAAATGGACTATTTGGTGGTGGATACAATGAGGATGCCCTGATGGGTGAGAAAGGCCCTTGGTATAATGATGTATCCGGGTTAGAATAACTGAACACAGGAGAATTCATGAACTTGGGAGATGGCTCGTTCGGTGTGAAGAATGGAGTTGGTGTATGAAGGCCCAGACTGTTTGGAATGCTACTTGTGCTGTTGTTAGTATTACTGTTACTGGTCGTATTTGTGTTGCTGCTACTGGCCAAGGAGACACCATGATGATGGTGATTATTCCGGTTTGAGGAAGTGATCGGTGGGGCTGAAAGTGGGACCATGTCCAGGCCCCAATTTCTGCTGCTGTATATTCCTGCCGAGCCAGGCCCTGGATATTACGGGGAAATGAGAAAACAAAATGTTATGGGGTGATTTTTGCAGTTTGTGGTTTTTTAAAAAGATTTAGAGGATCCTCGACTGAGGGGACAACAATCCACACTGACACGACACAGTTATTACTTGTCTGTACGAATTTCGCTTTGCCAAATGACTATCATCAATGATCGCTAATACTGTTATCATTATGATTGTTGTTTTGATTTTATTATTACTACTAGTGCCATTGTTGTTGTCCCCAGACAGACGTGGTCACACCAGCCAGCATTTCCTACACCTGCCAAACCAGTCTTTTCGATGCTGGTATCAAATTATCATGCTGCTGGGAATCAGAATAAAGGAGCATCATTGAGAAATAAAGAAAAGGAGAAAGAGGAAAAACAAGAACCTGATGAAGATGGTGTTACGGCTGCCGACGACGCTACGGCTGCTGCTACAACTGCTGCTTCTGCGTGCTCTTGTCCGTTCATCTGGGTTGGCGGTGACCACTGTTGATATCTGCAATAAAACAACAAAGAATCAGATAAACACATTCAATATCTCAAGATTTACAATACACACAATATCTTCACATATAAAATGAAGATCATATATGCAAATTGTATCGTATCGTAGGCCACTAGAAAGAAGAAAAAGATCTTTTTGAGGATAATGACTATTTCGCTTTAACCAGATTTACTATCATGAATGATGATGATTCTTTCTTTTCTTATCTTCATATATCAAATCAACTCTTCTTCTGTGTGTACGACTCAAGAATATCTATTACTCTTAAACAAAACCGCTATCGTGTACAACAATAACAAACACATTTCATCAAGAAGAGTAGTCTCCCGGAAATGACATGTACCTATTTGCATACATAAGTACATAGCAATCAAAAATCACCCATTCCTCCCCAACAACACTGCTGACGCTGACAGTATCAACAAAGTGGCAGTGGCATGCAAGGCATGATGCGAATGAACATGTTACAGTTTACTATCTTGTCAAGAATGCAATGGAATCAAGTTTAAAAACATCATTATCAAAAATTCGTCTTCATCAAATATGTTATATCTACAAATCTCATCATCATCATATAAATTTTCTGCTGTATTTAATACTTATCGCCATCAACCAAGAATTGAAACACAATGGTGTGGTTTGGTTTTGCTGACAATAAAATAGATATTCCGCTGTGCTGTCCTGTCAGCTATTTAGTGCATCTTGCACAAGATATCAACTAATATACTATGCAATAAAATACTATAACGTATTATATCATTCAAGTAAAAAATTTGAAGCAAGTTTAAAAAATGCTTTTCATCGGACCAAGCCTATTTTGTACATTAACGCCTTATCTATTTCAAAGAATCTAAACTGCATACCACCACCAAGATCTGTTGAGAGGGAGAGGCTAAACCCAATAAGAGAAATATTGAAAAAGCTTTCTTTGAAAAAATGTGTAAAAGGAAAAAGAGGTGTCAAAAATTGAATTGCGCTATTAGCCACCAGAAAAGGAAGAGGACATTGCATTGAAATAAGGAGTTAAAAAATCTTTGAAAAATCTTTGCATACGACTTGCTCGCAATGAGATAGATCTCTCAAGAAAAAAGGGTAAAAGTAAGTGGTGCTCTTTTAAAGTGCAAATCCACTTTTCTACTAGAGCAATTTTTTCTAGCACATAGTCATTCACTTACTCAACAATGTATGCATTACAAATGTGTGCACCTCATTAAAAACCTTAATAATTACATTTTTGAAAAGCACATTTCACCAGAATTGTCACACTTGGCTGCGTGCAGCGCTACCAACTAAACACCTCCGCTCTTCTGTCTACTTCATTTTTTAACAAAGAAAGAACGAGAGAGAGAGAGATCGCTTTGGCAAAAGAAAGGAAAGAATGAATTAAGGAAAAGCATGCGGCATCCATAAACTTAACTATCCTTCACTTTTCTGAGCAAATCATTCTACACTGTTTTATACAAAGTCATAAAAAACTAATGATTGTTTTTACCCATATATTATTTTCCTCCGTGGTTTTTCCTCTCAGCGTACAAAAGTAGCGTGTAATGGATGGCTGAGTCATCATGACATTTACGACAAAGAATTTCAACTTTATATGCTCGTTTTACCCAAAAATGTACACAATATGAACAGATTTCATACAATACATCTGATAAAAACACGCATATTAACATGGCACCGCTGCTTGTACGGCTTGCCTGGGCGAGGAGATTTGTACATATATTTAATTGAAAGGAGGAATTACTTATTATGTATACTACGTTAACCTTTTTTTGCAATATGGTTAATAGCAAAGTTGGTAATAATAGCACAAAAATCTAAGATTTATACATGTTCAAAATGGGAGATGCGATATGCTACCGGCGGCGACAGCTTGACCATGCAGCAATAAACTCTTGAAAAAAAAATCAGCAAAAAAAGGAGGAAAAGGTGGAACAATGATAGAATTCTACGAATTTTCAGGTACTTATCCCTGACTTGACTTGAACACTTGTCTACTATTCCTAAAATGTAGGAATTCTCGAATGTAATATGTATATCGTTTTTAAACATCAGTTACAAAAAAACCGTGTGTGCGTGATGCTTTATTGTTTGTTATTCGTATGATCACAACCATACTATCATGCAATTTATGTATGCATTGCATTACATAAAACACAATTCGTTTTATATGAATAAAAATTTCTAGTATTAAAAATCTTTCTCCCCAAAAATTACTTTTATAAAAAATCTTTTATTTTAGATTTAGATAGTCGCCTGTCGGGAGACACATTGCTAACCATATTTACATTTTGCTTTTACTTCATCATCATCATCACAGCACAGCATCCGTAATGTACATTGCATGCAGTCTCCCCCAAATAAACGGAACCAGATCATTTTTACGCTACATGTAAATTCGTTTTTGTGGCTGATGAGGAGAACAAAAGAAGGAACATCGTCATCATCATCACTACAACCATCATAATAATCATCAAATCAGATCAGAGACAAGCTATTCAGTATAAACCAAAAACTATTATTTTTTGTTCACCGATGCAACACAAAAATCTACACTCACACACATCCCATCACTCACTCACTCTTTTTCTCTCTTCCCGAAAAAAAAGAGCTGGCATATTACATATGTTTATAGATAATCACAATAATACGATGTGTGTGTAGATTATGATGATGATGATATTTTGATTATACGTTTTGTATTATTTACAAAAAAATAATAACAAGCTTGCAGGAAATTTCAATTCTAAGAAAAAGTGAGCAAATCTGGCAAATTATATTTGAGTAAAAAAGCAATACCGATTTGTAAGCACCGATTCATCATGCATCCATCACACAAAATATAAAAATAAGTGTACATGAGTGGGTAAATGAACAAAAGCATAGACGAATTTTATAAACGTATTTTTCTATAAAAAGAAAGATGAAAATGACCCTATGAGTGTTTTTTACATTTAAAATGAAATTAAAACGCCTTTTAGTTTACTGTTCGCTGACTAATCAAACTAACAGGCTGATCTATTGTCGAGATAATAATTTTGTTAAGAACTAACACCCGTACCTACACACAACAGACAAGATTGAGCAAATTAAAAATTCTATGTTTTATCATCAAAGCACTTTTACACTTTAATTCATTTCGCTAAATTTTACACGTTATGCGTGCACTTTGTTTTGCCTCCGAGCTATTAGGTAGCCGACCAGCCAAAGTAGCTTAGCCAGTCAGTCATCATCAGTATCATATTATCAGTCCGTCACAATAATGATAATATGCTCTACCTTCAGTTTATAAAAAATTGATCTAACTATACTGACCGTAAAAGCAAGTGGTCATAGCCTTTAAAGAATATTTAAAATAAGTTAACAAACAACATGTTAAATGCTTACATTAGATCGGCCAATGAATCCAATATGTCTTGCATTTTATATACATCAGTGTAATATATAAGGATTCTTATAACAAGATCATCGAACAGAAGAACACGGCAGCCCCAAAAGAATATTATCGTTTTTTATCAAAATTGTTTTATGATTATTCGTTTTATTTTGTACATACATATATCCGTCACTTGACTCTTATTTGACTGATGCGTGTCTTGTTGTGTATGTAAATATTAAAAAATCATACATGCCACACGGGATATATAGAGTAGAGCATAATATTATTATACCCATATTTTTTCCTTTAGTAAGTTTGGTGGTAAGGGTTTGTAGACTTCAAAAAGTAAGTTTACTTTTGTCTACATTTTAATAATCACTTTACATGAAACTTTATAAAAATCAGGCTACTAAAAGAAAAGATGATGAAACCAGAATAAAAAAAAACTGTTGCTGCCGACGATGACGGACAGGAGGGCAGTAACAAGTACTGCTAGTATAATACCACCACCACTTCTCTGGTAAACTGTTTTTAAAAGACGTGGACAAAGGAACAGGTGCAAACACCTTGCTTTTTACTTCATTAGTTAAGTTGAACATAACATCGTATCGTGTATATGTGTACTTATTATTATATCTGTATAGGTAATCTTATTATTACTACACATGCGATCAGCGTCGCATCACCAAACTGCTAACCAACCACCACCTCCACCAACAACTTTGATGCACTGAAAGTAAATGATGGCAATGTGATGATGCCTGTTCTTCTGCTTGCTCTTTTGCTACTGTATTTTTTTCTTCGTTTTCATCATCATTATCATCATGAAATTGCTACTATTTTACTCCTTCATCTTTTTAAAACAATAGCAGCAACTGCATCAACAGGTGAATATCAAGTAGAAGAAGAAGTAAACTTTTTTATGAATTGTTTGAGTTTGGGATATGTGGCAATGGCAATAAAAATTGAACTTGATATTATATCACATCACATCAAAGTATATATTTTTTGACTCTCACACAACCAAACCAGCAAACCTGTGTATTCGCAAAGGAAAAAGTGTAAGCATCAAGTTCAGCTGGCAAAAGTTACATTCATAAAAATTTAAGATATGCATTCCTTTACACTTACAATAAAACTTTAAAACGCGTCCCTCACGTTGCATATATTATACACAATCGCAATCAAATCATACGTCTAGTTTAGTGATATAATATTTTATATCTACCTAAAGAAGAGGCTTTTTATTCAATGAAAATGATTTTATCATGAAAAAAAGTTAATGTAAATATGTACAGTAACCTATAAAATAGTAATAGTCAAAACATTATGGCACCTGTAATACGATATCTCTTTTTCATGAAGTGTATTGTTCTACATGTATATTATACACTTTGATTATGAATACATGATCGTCTTACTTTCTTTACTTTTGATATAAAATTTATACATCTCTCTTTACCAACCAATTTCTTGATGACATTCAAAAAAGAAGAGAAATAGTTGTGCTTTTACTATTTTTTCTATCCTAAATACTTGCAGCTACTCGGCAGCTGAAACAAGAAGTAAAGTATGTGGTTGTGGCAAGTTTACTACAATTCATTATTTTTGATTTGTGATTTTATCTAGACTAGACAAATGTATACTTGTAGTATGAGAACATTTACATTTATCTTTCATAAATCATGAACCAACTTGAGGAATGCAATGCACGCATCTACCTGTAATCTAGATTGTAATAATTAATATTACCTTTTTTCTGATGAATTCCATAACACAAATAAACTAACATGCATGCAAAAATTGTTGATGGCTCAGTAATGGGTGTTATTTTTGTTATTTTCATAAATTCGTTGAATTTTTTTTATAGAATGGTCATATTTGTACACGAAAAAGGTGAAAAAAGGTTCAATTGTGGGAGAAAATTAGTTGGAATATAGATAAAAATCTGAGAAAACAGGAAAAAGTAGGAAATAATTGTAGCATTGGATGTTTTTAAAGCTACAAAAAGAAGGAAGAGCACAAAAGGTTGCATTTGTAGTAAATTTCGAAGACCAGCTGCTTCCACCACATTTTTACCACGTTTTTACGTTCTTTCACAATTGCAAACATGAAAGCTACAAGAAAAGTTACTCTAACCAAATGACAGGTGTGCACAAAACAATCATGAGTATATTTTTGTAGGAATCACGACATTACTAAAGTCAAACTCCTCGTATTATTCTCGTAATTGGTTTTCAAAAAAACAGTTAACGAACTTAACAAGAGATTGTGGAAGGCTTACAGAGCATTTTAATTAATATAAAAATGTTTCACAAACAATCCTGAAAAATTGAAACATAAAACTGAGATTTTCACCACAAGGTATGTTCAGTGAATTTATATGCTCAGCTTTACATAAAGTGTGTTTTTACTACTTTTTCTATCAAAAAATCATAAGCTCTTTATTAATTATCCTGATTCTCTCTTGAAATTAATACCGACACGACCAATAAATTTTATATTATAAGGACGACTGACGACATGGTATGTACGCAGTGATAATGACTAATGGCTAGAAAATGATTTGCTGCGTTGGTATAAAGAAAATAGACTGGTCAACGCAACAAAGTGTAAGATTAAGAACTTCCTGTCTTCGTTTCCTCACTTTTATTGCTGAGAAATTGATCTACCCAGAGAGAGTGAAATATGCATAAAAGGATTACTACATATCGTAATCATAATCATCATCGCATAATATAGAATCATGCTGACTTAAGTGTAGGCAAACAGTACTATAAACAAACATTGTATACCCGTCAAATTCTTCAATTAATCAAGATTCGCAAGCAAGTCATAAAAATTACAAAACTTCACCCTGAGCAAGCCCAAGCATCATGTTGTGATCGCTGTAGAAGTAGACGTAATTTATTTTTAGGTAACACTAAAACTATGTACGATGCTAGTAATTAATACAATATCTCAAAGTTCTATCGCTGTAAAAACATATATATAAATGCTCCCTTTTATATATACTACTACTATTATCAAATATTATGATATAATTTGATATACTATCATGCTAACACTAAATTTACTCTTTGATGACTTCCACACATGCAATCGGTATGCACAATCTTTAGAATTTCATTAGCAATCATGATCATGATCGTTTACGATCATCTCTTCCAACACCAACGATTTATTATACGAACGAGGTGATGTAAAAGTTGGGGTTTTTGGTACCTAAAACTACCTCTCCTTTCTGTGCACTTTTTTACGGGACGAGTCGCTTCGTCAGTTTGCTATAAATACCCTGAATGTTTTTTATTAATATTTTTTTCTACTTTTGTTAAAAGATAAGCTGGTGAATTTATTTGTTTTATTGCCCAAATCAGAGCTACCTACACTTGAATTTTATAATTTCCCTTTTTTTTCTCAGTGTTGCGCCCATAAAAATCTAAACTGTGTAGTATTACAGAACAACACTCATCAACAACATGATGATGATGAGCACTATTATAAATAAACTCATCATTCTCAAGAAAGCATGAAAGCAGACAGGTGAAAAACTGTTGTCAAGAAATAGGAGTCAAATACTAATTTAGATAAGGTCATATTGGCAAAAAGTGCGAATGCAAAACACAAAAGTAACACAAGACAGGTACTCTATAGCAATACTAGTTAGTAATGGGGTTTTATGGTAAATAGGTAGAAAGAAAAAACTGTACTCATGTCCATAATTACATATCTCCAAAATCTAAGCAGCTGCTTTTTTTATAGAAGAGAAAAATAAAGCGAGGAAACCACTTTTATAGCTACCGTAATACAATTCATAATATATGTACCTTTCGCATTCTTTTCTGAACTAATAAATTAAATGTAGTAAAACCTGCGGAGAAAAACACAGGAAGTTGGACATAAGAGAAAAAAAATGTGAATATAAATTTTTCCTGTTGCTACTTTTTCGTTGTTTTCTTTGACGTTGTTGATGTAAAAGAAGGACGCGATAGGATAGCGAAAATTTATCATCATAAAAAAATATAAAAGATTCTCAACAATTGAATTAAAGATTAAAAAATACCCACAAACAAGAGTAAATGGGAGTACGTGATCTTTTTGAAGAGCAATGAACATTGTTTTTCGTTGTTACTTTTTCTGGTGTTGTTTGATAAAAAAATACCAAAGCAAGACGCACACGCAACTCATTAACTAATGTATGTATGAATGTAATGTGTGTGTAACTATAAACATAAAAAAATATTATATGTGCACACGAAGAAGAAATGGATAGATGCTCGCAGCTTTGTTTTCTAATAGTAATATTGGTATTGCGTGGCGGTGGTAGGTGCTGTACTGAGATTATCGTACTTTTGACTTTTTTGAATGGCAAAAAAACATACAAGAGAACATTATATATAGTAATTTGGTTAATGGGAAGTTGAAGTTGCATTTTTATGCGGAGCACACTTTGTTCTACCACCATACCATTGCAATCGCCTCACTCACTCATTCGACACAAAAAGTAATAATAATTTTAGTCACAAAAGAAGACGATGATAATGATGATAAGAAAAGTCTATGGAAAAATGTTTGAAATGGAGTGAATATGTGGTTCGGTTGATGGGTTTATATATAGAGAGAGGTACAATGGATGAGCTATTTGGTTTTATGGAGTTGTTGAGGTGAAAGAGAAAATAAAATGTATGAAAATATTCATGCACGCACGCACTTTTCGGAATAAAAGCATTTTAGGTTTAGAAAAAAAAAGATTTCTTTGTTGTGGATTTTTTTTCTTACCTTTTACGAATGGGAAGACTCTTGTTGTCAGCAAACTTAGGTGATCCGAGATAGATCGGTGATGTGGGCTGCTGTGTGTTATGGTTTTGTTGAATTGACTGATGGTTTGTGTTGTTAGCAGCGTTGTTATTTGAAACTGAAAATGAATGATTGTGGTTAGTGGTGCTGTTAGCACTGGCACTACTGCTGTTGTTGGTTCTGCTGTTGCTGCTACTACCACCACTGATGATATTATGATGAGAATGGTGATGTAAGCTCAAGTTTGAGTTTAAGCTCAGATCCAACGGCGGTGGGATTGGCTTGTTTCGTTTTATTGAATGAGACGGCACTTGATGATGAGACGAAGGAGAATCACTACCACACTCTTCTTGGTGATGTTGATAATTTCTGCTATTCTTCTGATGTTCTTGACTTGTCGTCGTCGTATTAGTCTTGGGATTACTGAGATCGGTGGGATGCCTCTGCTCCCTATCTTCTGTTTCCTCTCTACTTGTTCGTCTTAATAATAATGTTGACGAAGATGATATTGCTGATATTGATGATGATGATTGTGGCACTCCCAGGTTGTGGTGGTGGTGCTTCTGCTGCCCTGCGATTGATGCTGTTGAGGAGGATAATAATGATGAAGTTGGTGTTGTAGTTACCACCACTAGTTCTTCAGGTTGATCTTGAATCCTCGATGTGGTCTTATTTGAAGATATAGCCAAATCCACAGCACCACAAGAATTGGTTTCACCTTTTGCATTCGTAATAATGGTAGTAGAAGTGGTCGTAGTAGAATTACTAGTAGGAGGATTCCGGTAAGTTTGTGAATGAAACTGTTTTTGAAGATGATGATGATGGTCAAGTTGAAGTCGTCCGGCAACTGAAGATGATGATGACTTCCAACTATTTAAACTAGCTGCAGCTTCTGTTACTGTTGTTGTGCAAGATGGTGATGATGATGATGATAATGCTGATGGGGAAAGAGATGATAGCACAACTGGGTTCTTGGGACCAGACAACAGTGAATAAGAATGAGAAGCAGCAGACGAACTTCGTGCTGGGCTTGTCGAGGAACCTACTACTGGTTGGTGGTGCTTTGATCTTGGTCCAGTTAGTTCAAGGGGGGATGACGACGATGTTGATATTGCAGAAGCTTTTGAGGAAGTATTGCCATGATAGTTATTATTTTGTAAGGATATAGGAGCAATGATACTTGAGGAAGACATGAGAGATTGTGAATGCTGAGAAGAAGTTGGTGGAGATAAAGATGATTCTCTTGCGCTACTTGTTGCTCCAACTTGTACAGATGTGGATGTTGTTGTGGCTGGTGGGGGTGGCAGCATTGCTACGGAAGATGTAGCTGAGAACATTGAGGGCGATCGCTGAGGAGATGCTCGTCTCTCTTGTTGCTCTTGTGATTGTGGGGAAGATACAGATACTGAAGATGATGGCGGTGGTGATGACCCTTCCCAGTCCATAATTATGATCAGTCAGTTGTTTTATTTATTGATCTGTTATACAAATTTATTATCTCTGTTGATAGTTTATAATGATGACGAGATGATGCTGAACTAACGCCAATAATTTTGCGGTATGGTTCAACAGACGCTCCGCACCACTACCATCGACGCCCAAGCTCAGACATGTACAAAACGCGGATTCAGTCCAGCAGACGTCTTTTTACTTTACTGTAATAATAAAATAAAAATGTAAAAATTATTAACAAATCTTTTTTTCCATTTGATAAGCGTTCTCTCTCCGTCAGATCTTCTTTCTGTAATATACGCTTGAGAACTACTACTGCTTCCATTTTTGATGATCAATGTTTGCATTCATTATTATTTGGTGTGCTTACGTATAAAAACTTTGACTGATAAATAAATATACATTCATGAAGTATTAAAGAGGAAAGTCTGTCTTCTGGTTTGGGTGATAATGATAACACTTTTTCTTGAGCTCATTTTACGATGACAAGCCATGCAACGCAATGTTAATACTTTATGGACGCAAGAATCTGTTATATTATATGATGGCATATGAATGTATTTTAAATACATACGTGTCAATGCTTTTTTCTTTATAAAATTTACTTTTTACTTCCTCAAACACACAAAAAAACCAAGTAATTTCATATATGAAAGTTATGATGACAGGACGGAAACTCCAGAACCATCAAAAGAAACCACCAAAAACGTTATCATGCAACCTCTCGTTTGAAAATATCCACACTAGTTTGTACACACCAATTACTTTAAATTTATACCTATATATAAACAGACAAAATCAATCATATTTCTGGACAGTTGAAAAACTGTCAACGATATTATGAACAGTACACATACATGCGTTATGTGTACGTATGTTACAGAAAAAATCCACTTTTTTATTCTGAATCATATTCAAGGAAATGAATTAATAATTTTAAAAAACTCTGACTTTGCATTGCATAATAATTTTTTTGTCTGTATTCCCATATTACGTGTACATCCGGGCACAGATAATTTTAAAACAAAGTTTTCAAAAAATAGATTAATCAGTTGCATGCATGCATGTGTAAGTCAATCATTCAAAGAAAAAAGAATTCCAATATATTGCAGACAAAGCAAAAACCAGACGCAGCAGTTTTAGTTGTGGTGGGTGCAAGTTGTATGAATGCGACTTGAATGATGACTGACTCGTTGACGTTCCCATCTTTTAGCCATAGTAGGCTACTTAATTGCATATGTACAAGTATAATTTTTATACTCCTTTACTTATAAACTAATAGCATGGGGTTGTGTGTAATTATGCTGATCACTTTATATCGTCTTTGTTTTTTCATGTGTATAATTTTGACTACTGTCCGATTCAAAAAGTAGCACGCCTGTTTGTACAATGTAATCTTTTGAGACAGATATACCTTCACTGTTCACTATACAACATTCTACTCAACTTACTTAAGTTACGATTAGTGTACAAGTAACTTGATAGATGCTTTTTCTCTTACTGGCTAATACATAGACAACTTTCTCTGTACATGCAAGATGCACAAAAGTTGCGTTGAGATAAAAACGGTTTTTGTATTGCTGTCTGTCAAACACCAAGACAAGTTTAAATAACTTTCTTGTTTAATACAGCTTCTCCGTCTAGTGGTGTGATTTGGTACCTACTTCTCTTCACACTGAAAAAAACTGCTACTGCTGACTTGACTTTTTTATATAATTTTTTAATCTATCATTTCTATGGGCCCATCTCATCTGCGTATATTTTTTGACAGCCTCAGCGCTTTAGTGGCAGCGATAAGCCAGATCCATCTTCCATCACGGCTTTGTTAATCAGTTGCTTGTTTGCAGTCTCCCTACATGCATGTTAATATACTTGTCAGCCAGCGTCAGACAGAGTGGGGTGAAATAAGAGACAAAAGAGTCTCAACAAAATCGTTTTATCATTTGTCAAAACTACCGTCATGATTTAATGCTTTCTACAGCCACGTTGTTTTCGTTCTGGATACGCATAAAATTCCTTACAAAAGCTTTTTTGCTTGATGAAAACTATTTGTGGCCTCGTTCGTGAATTTAATTACTTAATTTAAAAAAGAAATGCTGCCACAAGCAATTTTTGGCATACGCTGAAAACGTGTCCGTATGTCATAACGTATCTTCTCAGGTTTCATGTTCATGGTGGTTGATAATTAAGTTGTTTCATATCAGCCAACAGCCAATATTAATTGTTAACTGTTTAAGAAAGTGTCGTTTGAAAATGAGCCATTAACGGATTTATTTATTGTCATTAAGATGGCAGAATAATCAATAATTTTTATTGCTTTAAGCAGCTGTCACAAGACGTGTGCTTTTATCATTTTTTTCCTTTCTTTCTTCCTACTGGAAAACACCAGCTATATACACTACACATTAAACGGTACCTATTTTACTACGTGCTCCGACTGCGCAGTTAATTTCTTTGTCTTTTTTTGAAACATAAGATACTTTGCCATTAAACTATGCTCCACTTATAAATACTATATTATTGACGAGGTACATTTTGTACTTTTAACACGCTTTCTCAATAAAATAACATTGTCAACAACTTAAAAATAATTAAATTACTCTCTTCATATTGCAAAAGAAATATACGTACAACCGATTGAACATCATTGTCTTTTAAGTCACAATAACAAAATCATTAAGATTAAAAATTATCTTCGTTTCTCTATTCTAACTGGACCAGAAAAGTATATTTCACAAACAACTTAAACGTAAGCATAGAAAATTTAACAAAATTAATATCACTCCACTTATATAATACCTTACTGTTTTTGATACAAACTAAATGATAAGCAAATTTATTCGACTAAAAAGTAAAATGTTAAAAAAGTAAAAATAGAGTACATCATAGCATGTTGTACAAAAAATCCTAATGAAAACTTCTTTCCCGTCCCCAACAGTTAACATTGAGCGACATGTTCTTTTCGTGTATTACTTGTTCTGAACATAAAAACTGTCTATCTTTAATCTTTAGATATATATATCTCCTTCTCATTCTCCCCGTTTTGGATTTAAATATTATACAAGTTTGTACAAGAAGATTCTGTTCTGAATTTAAATACTTTGCATTTCTCTCTCTGAATAATTATATCTGATGTAAGTGATCTCGAAATCTGTAATTTTTTTGAGGAAATGAAATGTACAACGCAAAAAACTTGGTTTTGACAAAGATATGCAAATTCAGCAAAAAAGATCCACTAAAGAGTATGACCTGATCGCTTGGGTACCTCTTCATCCAGTAAAACAAAAAGACCTTGAAATCATACTTTCGGTCATTGATTTCACTTGCAAAATGTGCTTGCCAGCTTATTCCTACAATGTCTCTTTACAACGCAATATTAATTTATCTACTTTACTCTTATGTTAACTTTGTACACCACCACCCTCCTTCCATACAATATAATTATACTTGCCCTTCTCTATTCTCCCTTTAGTTGTTTATGAAGCTATTATATCGATGTATAAGGAGATATTAAATTGTTTCTTACCTGTCAACAGTAGAGAAACGTTTAATTAGAAGCGTGAGCAATAATGATGTTGTCCAGTGCTTTCAGTTGATGCTTTTAAAACAGCCAATATCTTTATACTTGTTTGGATGTTCCAATTTATGTATCAGCGATGATGATGATACGACACGATGATTATATCGCTTAAATATGTTGTGCTTTCAATCAAGCTAGTTTACGTAATGTTCAGCTTTTGTCACATGTAAGCACACAAAGTGTTTACTCAAATCAGTCTCGATTCCACAAACCAATTAAATTAAATTAGAATTTTTGTATTCAAAGTTACTAGTCATAAAAACAGCAGAGATTATGACTCCTTTTAATGTGTACTGACTGTGACGATGAGTGGAGTACTAGAGAGAGAGAGAGAGGGGTGATGTGAGTGATGATGACGCTGCGTTGCTGCAGTCGGTTGTTGTTTGCTGATGAATGAGGTTATGAAAATTACAATGCGTATGTTTTGCTGTTAGGGTGCATTTTCTGTTGATTTGTAGTAATGAGTCATTCAATACCGCAAAGATTCGCTGAATGGCTCCTCTACTTAATAGTTCGGTTTAGTATACATTAACTAGGAAAAGGATTTTTGTGTGTTTCTAGTAGTAGGATACAGTAGCAATGGTGGTTTTAGAGATCACTAACGTAAGTAAAATGAGATAAAATGGTAAAGTTTAATACAAAAGGTAGTATAGTTGAATGGGTCACTTTTCAGACTTTAAGCCCAGAACACGCTGACTATGTTCTTCAAAGAGTGACGACAACGGTAAGGATGATTCACCCTGCTCTCTAGTTTCGTAAATTTTATTACAACGCGGTGTGGTAAATCATGTACTTATTTGGGTTGATATTATGATAATGATGATGAGTTATTGTCCTTTCCTTCTTTTTTTTGCTTACATAAACGTTCAATGACCATAGACCATACAATTCAATATAAACTCTAATATACAATAAAGTTTATGGGTTTACTAAATGTAATGATTGATTACAAATTAACACAACGCGTACGTCTACACGTTTGTCTAAAATGATGAGCTCTTTATCTCACAATTAACAATATAATTATTTGTACCGATAGACAAATTAACAATAAATTTTAGACAATAGAGCTCCTGAGAAAAACTTCTTTTTTTGATACAATCTATAAACTAATGAAGATCATCAATGCAGCAGAAAAAAGGGGTGCAGTTAACTTAAATCTATTGCAAATTGCAACCATAATACAGTTTAACAACTTAACTATTAAAACACAAATTACTACTCTTGTAACTTATCTTATCAGTATGTGTAGTATTGTAATGTACAGCTTACTATCATCACTTTTCTTGTTTATTTCCTTTTATATTTAGCAAATCTTTTAAACGGCAACTTTAAATTATCATAACCAACGAAAGCTTTTTTAACGGAGTTTCTTCAACCGAGAAAATACAAAGCATAAAATATATATTTTTTTATCTATTTTACTTTTCTCGTTCACTATCTGTATATTTCAGCCATTTTATACATGCTCAAAATCTCCTTTGTCTTTACACTATTTATAAAACAACTTTGAAAGATCCCTGCTCAAGATCACACGTTTGAAATGAATAAAAAATTCTATTAAATTATTTCTTTTCATTTATTTATTTACCCAAAGTCTTCATAAATGAAGGAGATTCAAAAACTGACTAATACACGGTTTGCAAGCAAAGAGTCACTATTCAAACTTGAGAGGTTTTACATGATATTAATGATAGTGTTTGGTCTTGGTGCTTTCTTCAGCTGCCACTGCTATCAACTCACATCATATGAAACAACCTGATATTCTTTGATGGTCTATATTGGAGCAAAAAAATCTGAGTGGTACAGGGAATAAGGTACGAAGATTTTTAGCAACATGGTACACAGTACACACACGTTTTGATATACGTCATCATAAAAAAGAACAAGTAACCTCCAAACTAAAACTCTATTTTTCATACTACATTAACACATCTAAAAATATTATATATGTATCATCATCCTGATTATCATTACTATTATTATTGCTACACAGCTATTACTATTATCGTACTCATCATCATCAACTTATAAGACACGGAACAACAAATATTATTATAAAAGTCTATTTTTCTGTAGTAAGACTACTGACTACTCCTAGTAAACTAGCGGTAGTAGCATAAAATATGTAGTCATCGGCGATCCATATAGAAAAAAAGGAAACTTGATGGTAAATTTGATGAATCACTCTTTTAGAAAATAGCGTATTATATCATGTACATTTTATGTGTGTGTGGTTCTGCTAATATGATCATTTCAGATAGATACATTAGATACCAAGCTAGAAGCAAAAGTATTACTTGTTGACTAACGTATTTCTACCACTCTCTGTTTGCTGATTTGAATTAGACGAAGGAAATGGTGCAAGCATTACCAACTATTTTTTATAGTTTTTTATATGCTAAAACAAGCGGGAGTACCACTTACTAAAAAAATCGCTTTAAACTGATAAAAAGAATGTGTGAACTATGTGTACTTTGGTCTTTAAAATGAGAGAGAAAAAAATGCTATAAACCTTATTATTGTGGTATCAACATCAACCTTTTGGCTTATGAAAAAATGTCGGTACACACATACATAAATCACTTGAACGAAAGAAAAGCACAAAAATGTACTCAGCAGCCACACAAGTGAAGTGAGTGTGGAGTGTGTGTAGTTGTAGAAGTTCTTTCTTGGGATAGGTAGGTACTAAAAAAATGATTGGGGTTTCCTGATCCGATTCCGAGAAAAAACTGGCTGCCTTTTATGTGGATTTTTTATGTCTTTTAAAAAGCGAACTATATTATGATGATGATGTGCTGTAATGATTATCAAGCTAATTTTTTCGTCTAGAAAATTATTTTTCTTATTATCTCATATTTTTACATTAATATTTTAGCGTGTGTGACTGATTATAAATTTCCTTCATTTTTATTCTTCCTTGCACATTAAACCTTTTTTATGGCTTATCTCCCGCCCGCTTTTATTTATTTATGTACCGAAGGAAGTTAGCAAAAAATATGTTTTATTATGGTTTCGCTTTACCCTGCTTATCTGTAAATGAGCTTGCAAAAAATATGGTAAAAAAGAAAGAAAGAACGAAACGAACTATTAAGTAATTTTAACATTACACTTACTTTTATACTCTTTTCACAGTTTAGCTCATACTTTTGTTGCCGAGATTATAATTTAAGATAATCTTAACCGGATTTATGTAGTGTGTAGGATGTACTATATTGTTATCATGTTTTCAAAAATACAATAATTGTGATAATGTATGTCTATGTGGAATTTACGTAAAAATATATATAAGGTCTATATACTTTACTTCTTTTAGTACGCTACTTTACTCTCTACCGTTTCTTTGTGTGTAGCTTTTAAATTGTTTTGAAAGGACGCGTGGCTATCATCACAATCGCAGTAATAACAGCGATAATAATAAAAACTGGTATATAGTAAGATATATGTATGTATTCTTATACTATATAATTTTAACTATTTTCTTTTGCGGTATACAAAGTCAAGAGAGAGAACTTTACTTTCTTCCTTTGTTGGTTGTATTTTTTTATAGTTCGTTCATACTCAGAGAATTGCATGAACAAGCATACATGGGTTTTTAATTATGTAACATGTCAAGTTCACTTTCTGTAATAATGATATTATCATTAACTTTTTTTACATCAATGTTTCGTATGCTACCTACCCCACACACTAGTGAGGGTTTTATACGTACTTAACAAAGTGGAAAGACAGTAGTAGTTTTGTAGCAGCAAGAATGATATATGTTTTTATAAATATTATCAAACAAAAGAGTACAGTTTACTTACATTTGTTTCTGGTGATTGTCGGTACGGTTTGATTTGATTTGAGCCACCAATTCGCTAATTTGCTGCATGAGCCCCTTCTGTTGCTGGACTGATTTGATTTGATATATTTTTGTATTCTACTCTAAAAAATCACAATTAACCCTTATTCCTTTATCCTCACGCTAACGCTCTATATACTCATTATAGTTTCTTTCCTTTTCTACTATTGATGATTATCAATCATTGCACAGAGTTTATATCAAGTTGAGATTGTGTGTTCACTATATTTCCGTGTTTTAATACTTATAAATCTAAAATGTAAAAGGAGATAGTTCCGACTATCGACAAAAACAAACTCGGTGTGTTGTCCCTCTGCTTGTTGGAACTATTGGAAGTTACGACGCTCAGGGAATGCTTATCATCGTCAGCCAAGAATAGTTTTGTGTTGGTATGATGATGCTGTGTCCAAACCCAATAAATAACGCAACGAGAAGGAAACGCGTAAGTTGAAAAATATGTATGCTTTACGCGAAAGAGTTTTCTTTCATAGGACGTGCTGATTGTTGTTGTACATGCATATTAAAAACATCGCATGTATGAGAGATGTTGATAAAAAGGCGGCGGTGTGTGCGGTGTGGTAAAAAATAGTAAGAGTAATGTACTTACTACTCGTCGTTGTCGTTTGGTCCGTCGATGATGATGATATTATGTTATGTTGATTACCACGCTGCTGCTGATGATATGATGATGTAGTAGAAAATGAAAGAGTTTTGCTTGAGAATGTTGATAAGAATGTTATAGTATAAAAGTTATAATCTTCTCTTGTATCCTCATCTCTCTGGAACTGTGCTAATCAGTCCTTGTGAAACTTACTCCTTTTTCTATTTTCTTCTCTCTGTCGACACACGACGACACCGATTTAGGATGCGACCTCCTCGTTGGAACTTTTTCATGTAACCACGTTTTCTCAAAAAAATCTTGAGCTTCAGTTCAGAGCTTGATTTGGTATTAAATGTTTATAAGATGAACATGATGATAATGGTTGTATTTGTGTATTTGCACACGGAGGAGCAAGCAGTGTAAAATTGAAATTTTGGTAGTAGCACTAGCAAGTGTGGTGTTGTAGTAGTCAAGTGGTGGTGTGTCTTTTTAAGTAATGTGTATTATGATTATTACTATTATGATTATTATTATTGGCTTGGCACAAGACAGTTATATGTGCCAAGCAGAGGAAAAAAGATAATCTTGAGCCTTGTGCTTTTACTACCACACTATTAAAACAAACTAGAGTACACAGATAATATCCTCGTCATCTCGTTCGTCTTCTTGGTGCGCGCTACTACAGAATTTTTACTACTTACTCCGCTCCACACAAAATGAAGAAGACAAGTGCTTGTGTGTGTACGTGTATGTATATATATTATGCCGACTTCACTTGACTTGCTTGCTTGATGATGTCTAAGAAAAGAAGAGCAACAAGAAACCAACAACTCTAACAAAACCGAACCTCCTTTCTACTTGCGTATCCTCTCTTCTCCACTTCAATCAGTACTGCTCGCTTGCTCCCAACAAACTTGAATCTGTTTCATGTTGACTTGTCTACTTAAATATCTTCTTCACCAACGACTCTGCGAGAGAGAGGAAAAAATACCAGCGCTATAGCATCCACAACAGCAGCCAAACCAGAGCCAGAAGAGAAGAGAGCACAGGAGTACGGATGGACGGGTGAGTTTAGAGAAAAACACATGAAAAGTAAGTAATAAACGTATATTACATGTGAGAACGTAAGTTCAAGTTCTTTTTTACTATATTTTTTTGCCCCGTCGTTCCTCCTCTTTATTGTATGTATGTGTGTATTATGTTGATGATGATGTGAGATGTGCGTACTCTCGGTACACTTCTTTCTACTTTGTTTTGTGTGCATGCAGTTTGTAGAAGAAGAGGATGATGTGATAATAATAATAATATATTTATGCAATTCAACCCTGTTGCTTCAATATAAAATGCATATAATACTAGCTTTGCTGCGTGAATAATATGTGTGTATAAAACTCCTGCTTCCTTCCACTTGTGTTTTTGTCCGATATGATATAATGGAGAATATTATGCCTTGTGCCTGTTGCTCCTACTCCTGATCTGATCCTGACTGATGATGATGATGCTGGTGTTGTTGGCTCAGTTTCAGCAGCATTTGAAAAAAGGAGAAGCGATCTGGTTGTTGATGATGATGGTTGGTGGTGATACATGATGACTATGAGGATCCGACAACGGAGGTACGGATGGATGATGGGATTGGGATCTCCCTTCCCTGCTTGGAAACAATTTTTAATAAGCAAAGTCATGCTTTATACAAATACATACATACATACAAAGTATATGTTCCTGTGCATAAAGATATACCTGCAGTATATCAAAAATCATACATACATACATACACATGTTGAATTTTCTTATCCTCCTGCTTTCGTTTCCCCCAAACAAACCTAAACGTATCCAATATTCATAATGCCTGTATTACGGAGCGTGAGTGAAGCTATTCCATGCAATATAAAATGTTCCATTTCAATTTAATCTCTGCCCTGTTCTCAATATGACTTGTAACTTTGTTCTCACTTTTTGACTAACTCTGATTCTTCCATCCCACACAATACCCAAAAACACAAAAAAGGTTTACATATAGACTTGCATTAAAAAGCAAAAAAACTTCTCATATACATAAATATATGATTGTAAAAGAACAGTGAACTGAGTGAACCATACTCTTGTCTGATCCTGTAAAATGGTTTTCTATTAAAATATGACGATGACTTCACTTCTCGTTGTTGCATTTCAAATGAAAGAACTGTTGATAGCGATGGTAAGGTAGTGTCATTGGAAAATGTTTATGAAAAGTCAATGAAATGGGATTATGGAATATGATGTTGATTTGATCGCGATAATGATATTATGCACGCAACGTGTATACAAAATGTTTCGAGTTCAACTATCTATATTTACTTTGTCCCTCATGAACATTGAAAACAATCGTTTCATTATGACACTTGGATTTTACTACTTAACAATTATAGCGGGCGTTCTTCTATTTAGAGAACTATATACACAATGCCTACATACTATGAACACCAGAAATAAGGATGATGGGGAACTTGTTTGTGCGTAGTAGGCTTGTTTGATGATGAAATTTTACTTAATCTGCAAATATGTATGAGTACATGTTTTACTATACAAACAAGCAATGAATTACTTACATCAAAACAAATTAATATAGATGCGTGTTACAAATTCATGCAAATGGAAATGTTCCAGCGGACCATTGAAATGTCGCTATAGATGATGGCTTGTTCCTAGAACTGCTTGAAACGCGGATGATAAGAATAGCTTGTTAAGTTTTTAGTAGACATAAACGATGAGGAGCATTCATTTGTTATAATTTAATGATGATGTCCTTATAACAGCGCTATTTTATACTTTCTTTTATATGAACATGTGCGGAATAAGAGTGGACGCATTTTCTGTTTTGCTTGCTTTCTCATCATCTATTAATCTTCTTAAGGACAAAATCTCCACATAATTTTGGATTTAGGGGTGATTTATTATGAAGAATGATTTAATGAAAATCGCAAATGGGATGATGAAACTTTATTTATGAAGTGGTACGCTCTTTATATGCTTATCATTAACAAGCTATATTTACAATGTTTCAAAACAATGCTTCGTGTAAATAGTATAGATCTTTTCAGCCGTTTGTATGAGTTATGCATGTTAGTTTTATTAGTTTAATAGCTACGAATATTTTTACACTCAGTAAGAAAACAACTTTTAAATGATCATTTGGAATTGAGCTTCTGGAGTGAAATGGATTGACAGAGTAATAAAAACGCAGCTGCAGGCGACTTCATATTCATAACAGTTATTATCTTGCTTCCTCCAGCATAAGACAGAAATAAAAGGTTATTGATCGGAGTTGAATTTAACTTTTGACTTTTGTACAAATAGTATGTTGGCTAAAATGTAGAAAATTGTGGATCAATGTTCATAGAATGTAAGGTTATAAACAACACAGGACTCCATTTTTATACAATACTCGTGTTGCACAAATTACTAATATTAAACGTTTTCGGGTGAAGAATAACGCAAACATCTTTGCATAAACATACCAGCCAGCTAGTTCTGTAAAATGTTTTTTGGTGAATTGTCAACAACATAAAAAATAGCGTATCTGTCTAATTGTGAGTGAGCATTGACTTCATCCAATTGTTGGTTTTACTTGGATATTTTGATAACATGACAGAAAATATACGTCATTGGATGCTTTTTGTTGTTTTCTCTTTTGGGTAGACTGTCAAAATGCAGTATGTACAACAGTATGATTGAGTTTTAAAAAACAATGAAAATGTTGGCAGTGGGTCCGATTATAATTAGGAAGCTTCTCGTTGTAACCACCTTTCATTTACTTTATTTGCCCTTTATGCTTCTCATCATTATCATTTTGGGCTACAGAATTTAATGCTTCCAGAGATCGAAACTACAAAAACAAACCAGTAAATGTCTCTGTTCATTTAAGATCATTACTATTAACTATATGTACGATGCAGGAGGTATAATGACAAAGGTTATATAATCCTCAGCCACACACAAAATAGTAAAGCTGATGCTGCAAAATGATAAACAGCTTTAACCGTGAAATGTCTCACAGAAATATACATGCAAATCTCTATTCTCCACATCATAAAACCGTAAGCCAAACTGTAGAGCTGGTATTGTTGCTGATGTTGATTTGTTAGAACAGTTTTTGATTGAGTTTTTGTTATTTGGGGGCCAGAGGTTGCATGTCAATTGTCTGCCACACCACCACAGCAGAAGCAGTAGTGTTTTAGCTTGTAGCAAAATCTATTGCCTTTGCTGTTTGTAAACCGCAACGCGTCATCTCATCGTCATAACATTATCACAAAAAACAAGCGCAGCGATATTATATCCTCATATTCAACAACCAACCCTTTCTGTCTCTTGATGAAACGCACATAAGCCATCCATCCGGGTGATCGTAATGAGTACCATACGATACAACGTTTCATTTTATTTGCTAAACTCACCCTTATTTTTTTTCTTGTATGTATATCAGCTCAGCAACCACCACTATCCACACATTTAAACATTTGTTCATAATATGTAGCGACGATAAAAGCAGCAAGTGCAAGGTTCTTGTAATTTAGAGTACGTTGAACACATCATCATATCCATACATCCGTGTTGAGTATTGTCTTTTCACATCTATCATCCATCCTGAAGTTGCCGAGTACTAAATGTGATGTGACTTTTTTGAAAACATGCCTATATCAAGTATATGCATATTTATATGGAGAGAATATGAATGTATGCATGTGTCTACCCAAAATCTAACCCTTTTTGATTCTTTTGACTTTTCGTGTAAAAAGCAGCATTATACTTTTGTTTCAACTTCTACTACCTCTGTTTTCCTGTACTGTTTAAATAGATTTCTGCATAGTAAAAACGCTATTGTGTGGTAGAAGACTCGTAAAATGCAACAAAGTACGTTGTTTATACCTCTGAACAAATCCGTCACAATCAGTAACTGCGCTGTAATCATTTATATATGTACATTTGTGTACCTCAACTGGACACACTTTGTGTCTTGGGTTTAACTTGATATGGATGTGTACCTTTTGTCATGTATGCAAGTACTATGTACATTATGTATATAATTTTTTGTCTTCGCTTTGCCGTATTCAGTCAAAATAAAATCAGAAATAAAGTTTACGCTTAATATTTGGTCAAGCATTTCTTGGTAAATTGTCATCATGTTGGATGAATTGAAACAATTGTGTAAATAGTGCCTCGTGATTGATAACGGGTTTGGTTAAAAAAGGTAATATCTAGTGGAATTTCATTAGGCATTTTTATATTTATGAAAATAAATAAATAGATGTGAAAACGTTTTTATAACATATCTTCGTAGATTGTACAGATAATATAAGACAAACATTGAGTGATTTAACAAACAATATATGGGTATAAAATGCCGATTCATTTAATGAATAATGAATGTAGCACATGGTTTCTCTTCTGGGTTCGTTAGCTAAAACCAACCGAAATTAAATTTAGAATCTTTTAAACTCATTTCCTACCAATTTAGAAGCTACCATAAACCACAAAAAATTAACAGCGCGCAAGCACAAACATGACAAATTGTCAATGTGAATGTCTCTATGCAAAAAAATACGATGACAATGACAATCAGTATAAAAAACATAAATTAGTCTGTCGCATACAAATTGATGTGCTCTTCGACCAAAAGCTTTCTCATAAGGTAATTACACAAGATTAGGGAGGGAAGGAAGGAAGGAAGACAAAAAATGTTTATATGTATGTTATCCTCTTTTGTTCTCTTCAGTTTTTTCCTCGACAAGGAAAAAAATGATGCTTGACGCTGCACCACAAGTTTATTGTTCGTTGCTGATACGCTGGCACTAAGCAGCAGTCAACTTCAATTGCTACTGGATTTACTCGTGTTTTATCAAGTTTTTTTCTTCTCTTTTCAGAGAGAGATGGTGATTGTGATTTTGATTGCTTGCTTGTTGCCTGCCAGCCAGCAAAAAGCCAACAAACCACCACTATTACCACTATAAACCATCAGTACAGCAAGAGCAATACATTATTACTAAACTACATTCAGGAGCAGGGCAGCGTCGCCGTCGTCGTCATCATCATCGGCAGCGTATGCCGTGATTACTTTGATTCTCTACCTTTATTTTGTTGCTTGCCACTTCTGTATGCTGCTGTTAGCTGTTTCACAGAAAAAAGGCTATATAAAGTGTATTGATATGGTCATATAATAACTTTACGACGATGATCATGATGATAATGTTGCAGGGAAAAGAAAATTACGATGATGGGCTACCAACTTTTTTTTTGCTGTAAAAAGTGCATCGATACACATAATATAATATATATGTGCTTTATCCGTTGTTGGTACTGCTGCTATTATTACTACATATAGATATAAAAAGAGTGTATATTATTGACACGTAATATATACGTAATATGCATGCATGTCAGTGAGTACGAAAGCGATTATGATTAGGATAAAGAAGGATGAAAATGATAATAATAAAGATGATGATGTCGTGTCCCGCCGTGATTATCTCTTGACTCGTCTTCTTCACAGGTAATAGGAAGACAAGCTACAAGATAGATTTTTTGTATATTTAATGTATGTATGTATATTGCTGAGTAAGTGTAGTAGATGAAAGGTTTTTGTTCTTCTCTCTCGGAAGACAAAAAAATCTTTACTGCTTTTTCTTTCAACTTGTGTAACAGCAATATATATGGTTATATTTGTATTTTGTTTGGAGTAAGCAATAAAGAACAACAATAATGACTACACCAGCGAGCAGCAGCAACAACCAGTGCCACTACCGTCAGCGTCACCATCTCCTCGCCATCAACAACAAACAACCGAAGAAGAAACAAAAAATTAATGTAGCTGAACTTTTTTTTTGTTTTTCGATGATGTACATAATGAGGTGAAATTGCATTTGTCTGTTGATAAAAGAAGAGTGGGAATACAGCCGATAATTTAGTCTTGACAGACGCTTATTTGATTTGAGATTATGATGATGATGATGATAGATGTATTTTGTTTCAAATTTGAAAAAGATTATCTACACCGTTACAGGGTCTGTCGAAAAAGGAAAAGATGTTAATTTTTTTGTATTCGTTTTGTATGTTTTTTCAGCATTTTTATTACCTGTTATTGTTGTTTATGGGTGCAAAGCAAACAAATTCATAAAAGTGTAGAGTAGCGGTGATGATGATCCTGTTCCTGTCGTTAACTTTGGTGTTCTCGTAAACTTGAGAAATGTTTAAAAGTCAAACTCAAGTTGATGGTTTTAACCCCATACAAGTAACATTGTCTAATTTTAATTATTTGGATTTAAGTATTTTGTATGTGTTCATATTTCGTTTTATGATACATGAAATCGACATTACATTTTGGGGCAAAATCACTCATTATACGTACTCAGGTTTAATATCAAGGTCAGATCATGATCGATCGCAATAACATTTGTGTTATAAATTGCATCTCTGCACATTTAAACAGACATGAGAATTATCTTTCTATTTCCTTTTTTCTAGAAAAACGAAGGATAAAGATAAAAAACATCTAGTGCTAGATTTTAGCTACTAAAATGAATGATAATTTACACGATAATTAAATGCGTCACGTTTTTCCTGCTAACTAAATAATTACACCGACGACGAGACGAGTGCATTCGTGTAACTAGTAGTCATTCAAAAATGTTGATCTAAATTGCAGACCAAGAGTTTTGTTTGATGTTTTGTATCCATTCATTTAAAAAAAATTATAATGATAAAAAATGCTTTCCCACCTAATTTAAGTGTATTTTATCATGGATGTATATAGAACTGGCGGAATAGTTATGTCGAGTTTTGCATGATGCACAAGAAGAAACCGGCTTTAAGAGGAAAAACTGTGTTTTTTATTTCAAATGACCAGCAGATTAACGTTCAACATAATATGTATGATTCACTCATTCATAGGGTATCGCACTCAAAATCATCATTGTTGTTAGCCGTGAATATTATTGCTGTTTTCACGGTATTGCACTCTGAATTGTAGCAATAATTTCCAGTCATCGTGATCGTGATGATCATTTTGCAGCTGAAGTAAGACAAGAGGAACGAGGAAAACTGAGATAAAACTATTTCCAGTTCGACAACGGTTAGTCTGGCATCCTCTAACTAAATATGAAAAGTCGTGGCTAGAAGAGTCATATGCATATCATATACATTTTTGATTAAGCAACGAGGAAAAATTCTATGAATTTGACTGATTAAGGATAAAGAAAAATGTGTTTCAAAACATTGGAGCACAAACTCTTTCATGAAAATAGACCAGTGTACTGCGCCTGTCCACAAAAAATCTTATTCCAATTAAAAATATATGGTTTGCTAAAAGAAAGACGATTTTGATTACACTTATACACATTTGTGCTCAGTCAGCAATAAGTTAATTTACTTCGTAGTAGCCAGCAAAACCAGCAGACAAACAACCTGTTCATTATATCAGTTAGTTATTGATGCATGTAAAGCTAACGACAAACGATAAGATCATTGGACTGGGCTTTTAAATTATAATAAAGTTGATTCATTACGTTTGCGGTTCTTAATGATAATGATATGATGTATGAATATGAATGCTGATGGATGCCTAGTTACATATAGTTTATGCATGGGATACCTACATACATCTATGCCGAATCTTGCTACTGCGACTGAGCATATCATCGGTCAACTTAACCCTCATGGTATTTTACAGTCAAACTATATCATCAGAGTTTTATTTTATTGTAAACAAGTGTAAAATTTGGAGCTACTTTAGTATGAGTAATCTAAGATAATTGACGGACGCAATTTAAAGCAATATAAATTGAAAGATTCACACAAAATGATTTATATTTATCAATCTACAAATGTTTTATCTCACAATTTTTAGCTATCAATTTGGCTATTTTCTCAACACGGCTGATGTTATTAGATTGGTTTGTCTGTACCAATAACCGTCTCATAAATTAAATCCATGCAGTAAAAATTGCTGATATTGCACTTTCATTTACCATCTCGAATAATCAATGAAGAAACGGATGAGTAGTATAATTTGCCATAAAGTTATGAGATTCATTCTACTTTATACATATACAACTCTGATTAAGTCATAACTTATTATACTGCTAACAATATTTACCTTATAAAGTTTTAGTCTTTCAATTCATCTCTTTCTGGAAGTGTCTAAGCACAGGATATTATCTGTGATTGATTAAATCGTCTTTAGATTTAACTATGTCTGTTTGCGTGATTGTACTTACGAAGTATTACAGTAGCATGATATTTTTAGCAGTTTTGTGTCAACTTCAAATATGCAAATAGATTATAGATTGTCGTTTTCAACGAATCTACATAAGATGGTACTTACTATCGTCGTTGCGTCAAACATACATTCACATCAATGCATCATTCAAACTCAAACTAAACGTGACAATTAGTGATGCTAATTGTAATATTTTGCGCGTAACATTGATTGCGGTTGTGGTTTTTCAACCAACCTATTACTCACAGATAAATAAAAAAGGTCATAGTCATAAATACGACTAATAAACGTTGTCAAATAAACCTCGTACAGGAAGTTTTTTGAAAAATCTCTCTTTTTCATGCTTTATGCCTTGATCTATCTTTGTCTTGAAAATGGGGTTACCTGATGGATGAAAGCGTCTTGAGGTCTTCTCTCGGAGTCGTTGCTCGCTCTCTCTTCTTCTGAGCATTATTCCACTTTAATGTTTATTCGATACATGGTTAATGACTATTTAGTTTTTAAAAATAAAAGATAGATAATGGAACAAGGTACTCATACTACCATACTTTTTTAAAGATATTATGGTACAACATAAAGATAAGGCGGGAGGATAGTGAGTAATGGCGAAATAAGGTGCTCCTCTACTACGATTACTACAAACACACATCAGAAAAAAATGAAAAATACACAAATGTCTACATGAATCTTACACACTGATGTAATATAAGAAGAAACGTAAGAACTTATATAAAGAAAGAAAAATACGGCTAATACGAAATGTAAATATATAAAAATCGTCGTAGTGCAGTAGTGAAGATGAGATTTTCAAGATTGACAAAAAACTGGTCATGGTGCATGTGTGCACAAAAGCATCATCATCATGATCATCATGAAAGGTTCTTTTTTTTCTTTGAGCTTGCCCTACAGAAAATCCTCAATTTTGTTCTGTACACTCTATAAAACCACACTTGCTCTCTTAGTCCATCGACAGTTCTCTTTTTTACTACCCGTTTCAAGCCACATGTGGTGGTGCTCGTTGTTGGATGAGTATGTAGTAGTGTGTGACTCTCTGTTAAAGTTGGTGGCGGGTTGTTCTCCCCTCATTGCTTTTGATTTTCTACCAAGCCAAGTGGCAAACAAAAAAATTGAGTCTAAAATTGTACTTCTTGATATTCAGGATATTCCAATGCATGCAAGACGGGGGAATAAAATCTTTAATTATAGATGCTGCTGGTAATATACTGCATAATATGGCATTGTAAGACTTGTATAGGTCCCTTCATGAAAAAACGTTTGGATTTTCCTCGTGCATATAAACAACCGATGTATGTAAACGTAAACCATAGTATATCTTAAAGGAACATGAAACCCCTTTATTTATATTCTTCCTCGAAAATTGAACGATTCTATTGTATTTTCATACAAATTCAAATACGTATGTGCACCATCACACGTAGTAGTTGATGTAGTAAAAATGATGCATTGATTTTAGCTGTCTTGTGTCGTGGTTGTTTTTTTCTGCTTAGAATGGATGGTAGTAAGTTGTAAATAGTGAAGGTTGTGAAAGAATTATCTTTTCACAGCCAGCAACAAGCAGCCACTTTTTTTCTCCTACTACAAACTACAACCACCACCACACCATTTCCCCATCACGAAACTCTTTGTCTTATTCTTATCCAGGGCCACCTTTTAATATTATACACACATGTGTTTGTGTACGTCTTGTCTGTGCTTGTCTTAAAAGAGAGAGAAAAAATATAAATACAACAGATTTTCATTTCAACAGATCCAAAAAAGAGAAAAAAGGGAAGCATCACACTGATCATGATCAACAATCTCTTTTAAGGCTAAGATGAGAGATGCAAGTACAATTGTATGTTTATGTTTGAAAAAAAGTATACGTAATCAAAGAAAAAAACTCACACTTTACGCATAAAATCAACCACCACAACCTTAATATAAAGTAATCTTTTAGTGTGATATTTAGAAAAAGAAGCAACTTTTAACGGCCACAAAGCAGGAGAGGGAGAAGAAAAGATTTATACTCTTGTATCATTAGATCCTCGTATGGGATCATCTCATCATATCATCAACATAGCCTTAGCCATTTTGTGCATGTGTGTCTTCTGTCTAACCTGATGTGATTTTGAACTTTTTTCTCTGATGTTGATCTTGTATGGCAAATGTAATGGTGCAATGTTTGTTTGGGACTGGACTGTTTTCGTCGATAAGGAGTAAAATAAGATGAAGAAGAGGGAAAACAGTTTTTACTATAAGCTTTATTACTACTTGTACAACTTTTCCTGAGATGCAATCGAAGCAAAGAGCATCATAATATGATTGAAACGAGTAGTTGAGGTAGTTGTAAGTACACTATCTGAAGAAAAAAGTTGTGTTGAGGGGAGCACACAAAAATTGGAAAACGTGAGTAGTAAAAATAGTAGTGTTGGTTTGGAGCATGGTAGTAGTAGTGGCAAAAGCAACTATAACACCGTGAAGTAATACAATGACGATGTTTTTGTTGTTGAAAATGATGACGATGATGGTGATGTTGATGATAAAGCAGGTAAGTCAAGTGGAGGTAAAAAAAATAAGACAGATTTGGGATATGGATGACTTCAAAATAAGTATAATCTTTATAATCCGGTCTTGGTTTCATATCGCTGTCTGATGAAGCTTTCTTCTAGACGACCCTGTCCTGTAAGAGAAAAAAACTGATTCTTCTCCTGTTTGAAGACTAAATACATATATAATGGTGATGGTGATTATCTGACCACGACCACAGCAGTATGCACTCATCATCATTATCATCATATATCAAGAGAAAAGATAAGCATGGTCATAAGATGCACTTGTGTAAGTATCATCACAAGATGAGTTGGGTTACCTCCAATACAAACCCATGGAAGTTCACATTATCTGCTTGCTTCTGGGATGATCCAATCATCACGAAATTATCAGAACCTTTTATCACACTAGTAATGTTTTTACAGGTCCCTGATCCTTTTTCTCCAGTTTTGTGTACTCATGTAACTATTTTAGAAATACAACTAGGAATTAAGTAGAATTTAACGAAACTTATAATGATCAGTGTATGAGCTTTAGAGATTGGCTTAGATAGTGGGCTAAACAGTTTTTATACTACAATATATCGTATCTCTCCAATTCTCTTTATACTGATTTTTTTACTTAGCTTCTCGCTTCCCACCTTTCCCTTTCCTTTAAGCAGCATTAATGTTTTCTTCTATTTTTTGTGAGCTGCCCTTGCCCTTTAACCTGGATGCACAGTACGATATTATGATGACGATGATGATACACCTGCCTCATCAGCTTCGCTTATTTTGTGGATGAACCTTGTGAATAGAATTGGGTATTATGTAAGTAGCATTAAAAAAACGTGATGATGAACAAATGGGTAGAAAAAAAGAGGAAAAAAGAAACGAGTGAAATAATAATATTAACAAAACAACAATGTAAAAAGACTGGGTCTTCTGTCCGGGTCTCCTGCATTGGGATATGAATAATAAACGCTCCATTACTTGTGTGCCTATACCTACTCAACTGAAAGTTAATAATACTACATTTATTTACATGGTTTTCATATATCATTATAGTCCATATAAAGGAATAATGAAATCTGCTGTTTTTTGTTCAAGTTTGAAAAGTGGAAATCGCAGGTGCAACCATTTTAAGTGAACAGGGTGAACTGATAGAAAAAAACGGTTGTAGTTGTACAAGAACGATGATGATGACTGTTGTGATAAAGGTATAAAATATAAGCTTAGCTCTTTAGCTTCATGGGAAACCATATGGCAGCAGCAAGATCATTTCTAAACCTTGTTTGATTATAAGTGCCTTATTATTATATACAAAAACCAACAACAGACGCTTTTTTATTATACCTTTAAAATGCGAATATAAAACATGTACGTATTTTATGTATGTACATTGTACATGCAAGGCTCTTTGTCAAAATATACGAAGAAATATAAAATTTAAGAGGCACTGCAACATATAAAAAGTGCAATGCACACCATACCACCACACCACCAGCAGCACATCAGGAAAAAACGACCGAGGAGAGCAAAAAGCAAAGCAGACGAGATTTACAAATGCATCAACATTATCATGATGATGATGATTACAAAAACCACGCTTGATTTCATTGTAGTAGGAGTAAAACGTAATGTAAGGTTAAGGTAACAAACAAGTATATGGAAAGAAGGTGGCGTGGTGTTGATGATGATGATCACGATGATGAAGAGAGAAAAAAATTGAAAAAGGAGAAAAAAGCATGGTGCCTAGTGCAGCGCATTATTATGCGTGGCAGATAATACAGCCTTAAAATAATACTCTGTCTATAATAATCCAACATCCAGTAGTATACTAACCGGTTCACTTGTTTCAAAAGTGAGGAATAATAGTCACTTTAACAATAGGGTGAAGAAAAAGCATATTTAATGTAGTAAAAAAAGTAATGATGGCGATGAAGATGGCAATACTATTAGTATTTTAGTATGAGCTTTCATGATTAAACAGCTTATTGCAACTTGCAACTTGCCCCTCATGTTATTGTAAACAATGATGATGTAGTACAAAACCAACTAGTGACGGGTATATATAATCTGATCATAAAACCATTATAGTTTTTCTAATCCGATATCTCAGTGACTGTTGCAAAGAGAAAGGGATCTGTTACAAATGAAAATACTGTTTTGGATCAAAATCGTTATATTGTAAGATTTCTTCAATTTTATTCAGCACTATAATGTATCCATGTATTAAAACTACATAATATCGCTGCTTTTTTGCTAGCTTGCTTGTTTTCTTTCTGCCCTGGGGTGATGTAAATGCAAATAACTTGACAAAGAAAAGATTGCAGGTAAGCAGATGATGTGAAGTACGCGACAGACAAGACAAACGTTTTTGTGATTTTGTTTAGTCATCATGGTCATCATCATATCATCCTTTTTTCTCCTGCAACAACACCACCGCACAGTCTTAGTAGACATTTATAAAATGTGAGTCGAAGAGAGTGTGTGCATGTAGACGAGATATGAGAGGGGGAGTACTGATTATTATGCAGTATTAATAAATGAGAGATGGATGCATCTTTTCTCCCTTTCGATTAGTTATAAGCGTGCTTACCGGTTTTGAGTAATTGTTTATGGAAAACCTGCTTCTTCATGTCTATAATATTATTATCGCTACCTTTACACTAACTTGCATATACACTAGCATCTTTCTGTAAATTAGATATGTGAACAGTAATGTAAATAGTAGTAATTTCAAGTCTTTTGAATGTTGATTCAGTTCAACAAGAAAAAAGTGTGATGTTTTAACTAATAAAATTGTATTTAATTCAATTACTTTTTTATATAATCCATTCAAAAAAAACAAAAAATGCTGTCTGCATGTTGTCTGTTGGAAAAACGGACTTTATATAATCTCCCAAGATCACAAATTAAATTATTATTATTGCTGGTAAACTGTGTTACTTCATCTAACAAGTCTTTCATAAAGTTAATCAACGACCTGGAACAACGGTGGTAATGATTATAATGAACAAACATGGAACTGTCTGTCTGTGTGTACACACTGGATCAAATCAGTGAAAAAAAAATCAACTCAACTTTTTGAAGGGGGAGCTGAAAATAAATGAGTGTGTAATGTATTGAATTGAATTGGAAATGCGCATTTTGTTTGTGCAGTAATAAATGGTGGTGGTGGTACTAGTGGTCGCGCTTTTTGACTTTCTTTCAAAAGTCAAAAGAGCTGAAAGTCAAAATGAAGTGGGTATGACTGATGGGAACGAGAATGGAGCTCACTGACTTCTTCTACCTGTTGCGTTTGAGATATAATACAACAAACAGCGACATGCTCCAAAGCTCTATTTCATCTGTTGCATTACATCTGGTCCATTATAATCAACAAATGTATGGATATAGATGAAGTGATGTGGTTAGCCCCAGAGCCTAATTTTTTTATGAACTCTACTGAAAAAGTTTCATATTTGAAGGGTTACTTAGTTTATGCCTTTTTTCATACTGCTATGCACCTAAATGTTAAAATTAATGGTGAGATGTTAAAATAATGTGTGTATTTATGTAAACATAAAATTGGGACCTCCGATAAAAATATTACTCGTGCAATGTTGGTGCCAATTAACCTACCTGTTTGCTGATGAAAGCAGATTATGAAAAAAATACATGCCAGACAGTATGCAATGTACCAAGCTGCTTCATAATCTATTACTATATCTTATGTGTTCATTTTGGCATCCAGACAGATCTCTTTGTTCCCTGCATACACGCTCTCGGTCTTGCTTGCATGCATATCTAAAGAAAAATGAAATGAATCACACATGTACTGCACTACGATAGTAAACCAGTTAAATAAAATTTGAAATCTTGTCTTGACTTTTTTTTAAATCTGTCGAAAATATAAAAATAGGGCTGTTATTATACTTTCATAGCAGAGCAATATACATATATGCACAATAAAATGTATGAGCTTATAAGTCAAAGTAATTTCAAAGAATATAAGGATGAAAGAAGAAGTGAATGGGCATGGGCACCTATTATTATGATGATGTGGTTGATCCTCCCCCAATATATAATTCAAAATTGTAACTCTCGTTCCCTCAACTTTTTAGTGCACCACTCATGACATATAGTACAAAAAAATCCATTGTAATCACAGTCGAGTCAGACTGATATATCCAGCGAGAAAAGAAAAGATGCACCCAGGTAGCAAAAGCAACCAAGACAAGTCACTCATCATCGTCATTCAACCTGCTACGCAGCGTCAAGAAAAAAATCACCAGCTCAGTATTTCGTGCACAATAACAGTCATCAATAATAGTAAAGCTTGGGTTGAAAGTGAAGTGAACTCACAAAAAAATAAGGGAACAACAATAGTGCCAGTGCCAAGACAAGACAGAAGTTTAGAAAAAGAAAATGAAAGAGAAGAGAGGGTGAGAGAGAGGGATGGAGATTAGTTGATTTGATGCGAGTCAGTGAAATCTTTTTTTTCTTCTTCTTGTTCCACTGAAAACCACAATCTTTATTCATTTATTTCTTGGAACAGGTACTTTCCGAAAGATTTATACATACATTCACATGCACACAATCATATAATCTGAATGTATTATCTTTTCCGTTTTGCTGCTGTTTCTTATATAACATATATATGTAGAAAAAAAGACAAGTCAGGGTTTTAAATGAAACTTTTTTAGGTACACAATTTTTTTCTTCTAATCTCTGAGATATTCTCGCTCGATTATTTTGTTGCGTATGTTATGCATAATGTATAAAAATACGTTTTGTCTTCTTGTATGAGTTTTCCATCTTGTGTACCTATTATACTCCCTGGTCAGGCTAAAAAACAGTTTGCTGCTGCCCTTAACACATGCATTCATGTCCATGCAGGCATGCATGTCTAATACGAAAAAGAAAAAAAGAAAAAATACTACTTCACATTTGTAATACGTTTCTACATATTACGTAGCGTGTAATTGTGTAAGTGCATTGTCTGGTCACCGTCACCATACGTAAATAAAATATAAAAAACCAGCGCACACACACGGGTAAAAGGTATCATACAAAAACAGAGTGTGATGATGATGCTGAGAGCTGCGAAGAGCAGTTGTTTTTGAAAAAAAGATGAGTAAAATGTATGAAAAACCTGATACTGTGCCATTAACACTAACTACTGCCGACTTTTGATTGCATGATGATGAGTCGTAGTATTTGATTTGACTGACTAATGCACTTAAAGTGTAGGATGCATATATATTTAAATATATTTAGGTACACAATATCCGTTTATCCACGTTCGTATTTTGTTAAAACGTAAAATGTTGATATGATGATGATGCATTTAACAAAATAAACTGGATCTTATTCGTTTTTGCTTCTAAGTGTTGTACACAAATTAAAACTTTTACCTTTTTCTTTCCTCGTGGTAAGTATCTTTGTATAAAGAAAAGGTGGAAATGACAGGCTACTAAAACATATCTTGAGAAAAAGCGCATGCAAGTCGTTTGAAAGTGTAATTTAAGAGGAAAATGTATTACGTTTTATAACATATAATCTCATTTACTTATTTATACTTTAACATTTATAACCTGAAGGCTTAAAAGTGCAGCTGCTGAAGATGAATGTTGACGAGCTAGATGTTGGAGTTTTAGTGTCTATTTCTGCAATCCATATATACTTTTATCCTACGTACTACGAACGAACCCGAGTTATTTTCAGTTTTAATTAAATACATGCAAAAATCAAGAAAGCACGTTTTATGTGAATTCACATTGTAAATATTTAAATATCCTCTTCTTCAAGTCAGCTAAACCACAAGGTGTTATGACTCGACTTGGTGTTGTTGTCATTCATCCATTCCACATCCACATCTACTTTTCCATCATCGTCAGCCACTTCTTTATACTTTTTTTACCCTTTCATTACCACATAACCAAGGTATAATACTACCTTTGCCGCATCGCGTACAAAATTTTCCAAGTATTTATGATGCCAGTTATTTATTTCGATAACAGAACAAACAGAAGCGCAGCGGTAGTAGATTACAATAAGAAAAGATACAATTTTTTTATTTCATAAAAACATCACACGGCACAATGCGCAACGTTTAAAAAAGTCGACTGACCAGGCATCATAAACTTTTTTTCTTTTGCAACAGAAAGAAAAAAATGTGCATTTTTAGCTTGTTAAATTTCCTTTTTTTCTGTTCTTAACAGACATACAGTGAATGTACTTCACCAGGTTGTTATTTCATACATTTTATAATACATAAAACAACATCGTCCATCCATCGGAGAGCTTTCATACATCTTTGCATTTATTGTGCACATGATGCATATTATAAACATTGTTTTCTCTTTAATGGAAGTATATACTTAAATAAATACACACACCACACAAGAAAATGCATAAAGAATTTTTTACATATTTAATTTTTACAATGACTAGTAGCCGTGAACTCTAGACTTTTTTATTATTATGATTTTACCTACGAAGAAGAAGAATGATTCACAACGCCACGCCAAAACAGCACATTAGACAAACAGCGGAAAAAGGAATTGTACTTTTTTCGTTGTTGTTTCACTAAAAATAAAAATGTATTGCTCTGCTTCAAAAACTTTTGCGAAAAAATAGTTGTAAATATTTTTCTAAAGCTGACTGTAAGAAAACAACGTTAATTACATATAAAATGAACGAAGAATTTCATTTGATATATATTTTAGTGAATGCTTACAGGTAATTAGTGTCTTGTTGGAGATTTTTAAGCCTCTTAAGAATTTGCTTATCTCGTTTCCATCCGTGTGTTTAAAAATTATTCCTGAGTAAAAATCAGTAATGTTTGTTGGTAGGTAGGTATCCAGTCCAGCTACCTTACATAAGTTGTATAAATATTTCAAGCATAAAACAAATAAATTATACCATGTTCAATTTTCCTTTACGACTTAAGAAATGCATGTTTTAATTGCATATTCACCTATTTATTTTGCAGTTTCTCTCGTTTCTTTGCATATTTTTCTCCTCATACATACACACGTACAACTAGACAGTTTCACTGAAAACATCTTTGAAAAATGATGTTCCATTCCAAAAAACCTTGCTAAGTAGTACAAAGAGATTACATTATAGAAACATGATAATAGATAAATATCAGTTTATCATCATATTTATCAGTTGTGCTGTTCTAGTGTCGACATTAGCAATAAAAATACTTTTCACCACAGAAAAAAATATTTTCTTCCTGTTTTTACAAGAATGTTTTTACCACTACTTTTTTTCTTTTACATGCAATTAATCTCTCATTCTGTTACCTCATGGATGGAAGTTGCTTTCTTTTTCATGAAAAAAACTTACACCATAAGTAATGCTGTACGAAAAGTTGAAGGTGATCAAAGCTATGATAAGGTTTTTTTCATACAAAAGCCATGTATCTCAATAAGCATACATGTTTACAGCTACAACGCAATTTATGAACGAAAAACTATGACCTTTCTTCGTTTCCTGCGTAAAATGATGATCTCACCCCATCCAAGTTAGAATGAAGAAACTTGGGGAAATATGCGACTACGCAGGTAGGTGAAGAGGATAATTTGTTAAGCTAATATTATTTAGTATTATAGCTGCTTTGTGTTAATGTTCTATGGTAAGATATTGTCGGTGCTATAGAACTGATTATGCAGGTGTTTCTTTAGAAAATCTAATTTTCACACTATAACGGAGAATATCATTTAGTGTGGTAATACGTAAATCTACTTGAAGTCATTATCTCAATTAATTTGCCGACTCAAGGATCCGCTCTAACAGTCCTAGTTCTATAAAAGTAAAAATAGTAATTACTACCTCACAGCAATTTACCACACCGCGGGACAGTTAAAAAACTCGTAATTTTGAATAAAAGATTTACTCATGTGAGAATGCTTTTTAAATTACCTAATTTCTTTACCACGTTATTATGATGAAAACATCTATATGACAAGTTGTTAAAAGATTCGAGATCTTAAAGAGGGTGCAGGATTATTTTACTTATCCGGAAGACGTTAACCCATGACCTGTGGTGGCAATGTGCTACAACTTTAAAATAATCTCGTAATCTAAAACTGTGTAGCATGATTTCATGTAAGATAATGCTATGCAATAAATCTCAATCTTAAATTTTCTATTATGTATTAATCAATAAACCGTAAACCCATTTTTAAAACATGACAAGTTGGCTCTTTTTATGTTCAAATCATTAATCCACCTACACAGTAATCTTAACTTAGATCCTACAATGACGATACCGAACTGACTACAATGGCAAAGTTATATGCATTTGTTTCAGTGAACTACCAACTAAACTTAAATTTTAGAAATCAGAGATTTATTTAGGCCAAGGGTGGAATTAAGTGAAGTAATACGTAACTGATGATTAATAACTTGCATTGTTATAATTTGACTTCAAAAACAATACAAAACAGACAGGTGTAGATGTAGCTACAAATTAAGATCTAAGAAAAAATGCGAAGGAAAAACTATAATGAAAATACTTTTACACGAAATAAGCCTGATTGTGCGTCATGACAGGGGAAACCAATTTTTGCTTGATCTATTTGGACATGACACGGACATAACAGATATTAACGTAGAAGTCAACAAGTTCATCCATGTAGTTGAAAGTATGATGTATGTACGATGATAGCCATATAATTCGAAACTCAAAATCATAATTTTAAAATAAAGAATACAAAGAAGTACTTACATTAAAGAAACAAGTTTTCAAACGTTTCCAAGAAATCTGTTAAAATTTTATTCATTTTGGGTTATTTGAATGCTAGGGAAATCTAGCCATAAACAGACAGTAATTCAAGTTTATATGAGGTACATCAGACGATTCACATTTTTAAAAAATGCCCACATCCCTTCTCAAATTAATTATGACTTGGCGTTGTACAAACCTTTTCATCTATGTCAAAATTGTTTTCGTACAGAATTCACGAAAAAAATAGATAGATAGGTGAATGAAAAGTAAGCATCTCAAGCAAAGAGGTACACATGTGTGGGAGTAATAAAAAACTCATTACCATAATATATCAGTTAAACTGAACAAAGCAAAATCATAGGGTCGGTAATAACCAGTGATAAATGACTAAAGAGTGAGCTGTACAGAATTGAATTTTTGTTGACGATTCGATGAGCAAATGAAAGAAAGAATTAAAAATATGTATTATGCATGGAATTTTCAATTCAACAGCTACAAATCATATTCTTCCTCTTTATGTAGAATATATACTTGCATGTAGATAACAATACATCAAGCAAATGTATTACATTGCCTTCAAGCTTTCAATCATGTTACATAATAATTAGGTGTGTATATCTATCGACTGGAGAGATAAGGGTTTGAATTGATGTGGTATTTGATATGATTGTTTTGTATACCATAGGATGTAAATCACTAGACTGAATAATTCTCATTAAATTGAATCTTGTAAAGCTTACGTCAATCAATATCGGTATATTAACTAAATTGTTATTAGCTGAAGAATGATGTTGAAAATATATTGGAAAGCTATTAAGTGTACGTGTACGAAAATTATGACGCATAAAACTATAACATTTGTTCACACCTATTATCCCAGGTTCAAGTAAGTGTTCATTTTACCCCATCGCACTCAACTTTCACATCTTACGTTTCTTGCCGGCTACCCTCTTGTATTCTAAATTACGATTAAGCTTTGCTTCCAAACTTAATTCATGCTAAATTACGTCATAATATCTTTTAACAAGCCGAACTCGTGAGCGTGTTCTTCTTTCACACAAATATTCTAAAGTTAGCGGGACTGCGAGAAAGTCTCATAAAGTCAGTCTTTAACGAAACCATACCGCATAAATAATCAAGTTTACTTTTTGACGTTATACATCTTTTTGTATTAGTTTAAAACTTGTCAAAACCTACTCCGTTGTTCATTCTCCGGTCATAATTTATGTACGTACATACGTTTGTTGAGCAAATATCGAGCTTAAAAATCGGGTGATATTAATATACAAAATCATGAATTTATATGCCTCCAACTTCCACAAAGACAAAATATAAACTTTTTGCTCCTCGGTTTCAGAAAAAAAACCTTCGTGTTTCTTTACCTCCCACTGATGCACTTGGTGATCTTCAGACTTGTCGACATTCAACAGCATTTGCTTGTGATGATATCGGTATAATATATGATGATGATAGATGTGTACAGTGTACTGAACCTATGTATCTAATACCATTTTTCAGAAATTCACCCACAATCAAATAATATGGTCACTTGGAGTACCTAAAATCGTACGAATTTCATGGAACATAAAGTGCTCAGCATAAGAACATCTCTCGTACAACTACTTTTTGAAACAAAGCAACATTCTTCTACATTTTTAAAAAGTTGTATATTCCTTTTTACATTATGATGATTCACTTATTCCGTTCAACGCACACATTTTGGACTATGACATCACTTCGTCATCATTATCATCACTACTACTAGTGTAAGATATGTATGCAGTGAATAAGTTGCTAGACACAGCTAGACATTATATTTATCAATACTTATAGATATAATATGTTTGTAGCTTGTGTACATTCGGTACATGGCACATGGGGAAGAACATTTTTAAAAACCAGTGAAATACCATCAGAAAAAATCAGACAAGAGCACACCGACATGGTTATCAGTTACTAGCTACCTCTATGGTTCCGTTCTTATCAGTTAAAAGATCTTCGTTTCTCTAAAAATGCCATTTGTGGGTAAATATGATCTCGTTTCATTTCTATCATTTGACCAAGTCAGCAACTGCTTTTGCTTTTGGGACCTCACATGTAAAGACGCTATAAAAAGATAGAAGCACAGTACAATTTGCGGAACAAAGTAAATACAAGTTAGGTATACAGCGTATCATAGACCCATTTTATAAAGTGAATAAGTGAAATATCATATAGAAATTTGCTCGTCATGTGTGTACGCTATGTGACTATGTGTACAAACTTCAAACACGTATAAAAATGAAACAGTAATTTTAACTTTAGATGCATCTTAAAGTTTTTTGGAGATTCAGGTATAGGTAGACGGTAAAACGTTTGATTATCGTGGCAAATATGAATCATCTATCATATTTTAGATTCAGACATGAATATGGCATGTGTTGCTAAATAAAGTAGGTTGCCTTTCAGTCCATAATCATCGCAGCATTTCATTATACTTGTAGGATAATATGTTTCATATTTCATCATTAATTTCATTCTAAGTATGGATGCCCAGAGCGCACACCCAAAAGTCTGTGTGTCATTTAATTGATGTCGCTAGCACCTGAAAACCAATGCTGACTAATCCATGTACCTGGATCAAACAGAATATCAACTAAACATAAATGCATACGAATAGTTACAGAAAATCTACAAATATCTTAGTCAGCAAATTTAATTAGAAGAAAGCAAATAAATTGAACACATGTTATTCCAGGATAATCCGAGTACTGAATAAATAAGTATAAGTATTGGACTGGACGTATTTACGTTTTATTAACCATTGTGGAGTTTTATTGTTTTATGCTAGCAGTTGTTATTAAATAAAATTGTAATTTTCAAGTGTACCCGGACGCATAACAGTGCACGGTAATGAATTCTTTGGATTTATGTTGACAGGATACATGCAGATGAGACAGGTAACAGACAGCACCAAACAATTGTGTTAACTAGAACTTTTTTTATAATTATGTATAAGAACAGGATATCTATCGTATGATCTAATCATTTATGAGATATGTAAGTACTTATTGTTAATAAATTGAAACTGGATGAATTGAAACGTGCACCAATGTGTGAATGTGTGATTAATGTTGAATATAAAAATGTACACATGTTCAACTTTCATTTCATATTGCACGTTTTATTCGATTATCTTTCGGGATGTGATGCACATAATTGTGTATTGTATACACATTGTATGTTTGTTACATATCATGTATCTATCTATTACAATAAAATGTTCCAAAAAATCTATGAGGTACATTCGTTTTGACTACATTTTATATCATCGTGTATTCCAAAGAGAGCTTGCTAAATTAAGAATCATATGAAAACAAAAGAGAATTGACAATGAACAGTTTTAGATAAGCAATCACAACAAAAATCTTTCCAAATTTACATCTGCATTATTACAGTGTTTGTATGACGGTTTGCAGAGCTCACATTCACTTGAACCCATAGATTTGTTTGATTCATTAAAGATTCATTAAAGTTTCAAACTATTTGTTTTAAATGTTAATCTAAAATTGAGATAGCAAATATATGACACTGGAATGATATAACTTCTTGTACATGAGAATTTTGGACGCATATTTGCCTGTGTGAATTTAACTAATTGTAGCGTAATGATATGCATTATAAACTACCTACCTAGCTGAACTACATTTAAAATTTACATCATTTGGTAGTTTACGATGGGCGATACATTAATTGCTATGAAGTAAATTATCTGAAAGTCTGTATTTTTGTTTAAAATAAGAATAATTACATAACTATTGGACGTGGTTTTGATTCATTACTACTGATATCATAAAACCACAATAAAAGCGTTCACAAAATAAAACTGGTAAACCAGTTGGGCAAGTTTCAGGTTTGGTGGCCGGCTCCGCCGGCAATTGTAATCAAAATTGGA
>JAQFXM010000317.1:0-55894 GCA_034693345.1 Entomobrya multifasciata
AAAAATGAAGCAATGGCGCAGATTGAATGGCAATTTTGAAAAGGAAAGGAAAAAAATACAAGCATGTTTAGATAGAATTCTTCGGTTGCATACAGAAGGTATCATTTATCTAAACTATCACATTATAGAAAACAAGAGATCCATTTCAATATGACATAATTCTTATCAAAAGTGAAAGCATTCCCTAAGGAAATTTACATGTCATCCATCTTGAAGATTATGATTACGAAAACATCTTATTGACAGCAGAAAAATATTGAAAAACTATCTGACAAAGATATCGCATTTAATGCTTGGGGAAAGGTAAACATGTACAAAAACAATGTTAAAAGATAAAAATTGAAATATAAATCCAAAAAGATTGTTTTGTGTCATCCATCCTTCATGAAAAATAAAATCACTTACCTGTGTACATAAATAGACGCCTTTACACATGCATACTGCATACTATGCTTACTTTATAAGAATGTATGCCGCTGCCGCATATATACACGACATACAACATGGGGGTACTAGTACTAACTAGTGAAGATAAAGAAAAGTTTAGTGTGAAAATTGAGAATTCGTGTAAACTCTATTTTTAACTATTTTAATTTTAGTTTATCAACCGATCCATGATCTGCTATTTGATTTGGTACTTTACCTATTACCTTATTCTTTTCCCAATAACATTATAATATGGCAATATTGGCAATGTAATATCCATTTAGGTACTAAAATAGTGTTTTAGAGCTTTACTTTCCGATAAGACGATAGATCGATGAATACGATGAAGAGAATTGGAATTCTTCCTTAATGTACATATAAAGTGAATGTGAAGTACCACACCAATAGCATACGCGAATCTTTAGACTTGGGTAAATACATTTTTCAAGTGATATTACACTTTTTCTTGTGGTAGAATAAGAAAGAATTGAGGAAAAAGCGGAAGTAAAATAGAAGTTATTGAAGTTTTTTCGAGATCGCATGAAATAAAATGACACCAAGCTCATAAATATCATATTAAATCCATATGGCACAAGGCACAATAGCTATGTCACATGGAACAATTCGTTGGTTGGAGCAATGAAAGTCGTAATATTTTATGAAAATATTTCATCTTCACTGATGTATTCCCGATTATTACAGTTTTGGGCCTTGCCTTGTTGAGAAAATTGAAACAGCACACATGTTAGCGTGAAATGGTAAATTTAATACAAAATAAAATAAAAATACCACAAAATAAGTTGTAAAACAGCATGTGGATAGGCATGAGTAAACCATATAATATGAAAACTTTCGCAAGAGCAGGTAAACTTTTCTTAATATCTTCTTTTTTTGATTAAATACTACTGCTAAATGCCAAAAGTACAGGTGATAATAATAATGAGCTTTCACCTGCTTAAGACTGGGGATGGGTGGTCCGGTACTATATTACTATATTAACATTCAAGGCAAGCATTGCCAGTAAAGCAATAAAGAAACCACAATCGCCGTATAAAATCGTAATGCGTATTACAACGCCCACGCATTACCCTTGCCCAACCAACTGTTTCAAGCCCTTGAAACAAGAATTACGTTGTTGACAAAGGGAAGGTAAAGTTTGAAGTTACTTTTAGCTTAGAGAGAAACAAACTAGAAAATTCGTTTATTCTACATACATCATCTTGGAACCGTATTGAGTAGAAGTAAGTTGCGTAAATGTAAAAATCTCTCTCATATTATATCTATTTTCTTCAAAAATATAGACAGGTTTTTTTATATAAATCATTGGATTGTAGTTTGACGTGATTTTAAAAAGAAACTATTTGGCTCTATGTCTAAATATATTAAGTTAATATATAATTTTACACTTAAAGTTTAAATTTAAAATGTTAGACAATTCAGCAATATTGGATTTCGTCGTTATTAAACTGATGTGGCAATTTTCACTATTGCATACCCATTCGTTACAAACATAATTCGTAATCTAATATCTTAAAAATTGAAACTTTATTAATTTTTGACATTGTTTCTAATAAAAACAAAGCATATACCCATTTGCCCACATGTTGCGATTTCTGTCTTTTAGATCTTGACAAAAAATTACTGCAAAAACTTCAACAATCTGAGTAAATTGACAAAACATTTTTATGTGACCCGGTTCAACAAACATGTCCCATTCTCAAGATTACTCTTGTGTTCTTTCCACATATAATATTAGTTTATCACAAGTCGCAAGATGAGATTTCCTGAAATTGAAGTACAGTGGGAAGTTTCCTTCCAAGTGTTAGTAACTAGTCACCAGTAATAAATTAATATTTTACTTGAGTGGTTTCATTTGATTGCGCAAATGTCCATTATGTTTTGACTGGGTTCAGTCCACTATCCTGCTAGTTTTTTAGATGACAAGATAGCTTATTCATGTGCAGCATTCGCTGTACAAAGATAACGATGTAGTTTTCAGCTCAATATGACAGAAACTTCACATGCTGCTAACTTCCTGCCAATTATTTTGTTCTAAAACTTTGCACAGTAAATCATTTTTATTTATGACATTTTTTGTGCTACTCGTCGTGTTTCCTGCTTTTGTCGCGTTTCCTGGCAGTACAGTCTTGAAACTGTTTTTACAGTTAACTGCTGTGAAGTAAAAATGTATCATTGTATTATTTTTCATCATTGGTTCCACGAAACCAAATCACTGCTAGTTTGTTAACAGATTTTTGGAAATTATACTCATATCTCTACGAAGGTAAATAGAATATTATGTTGTTTGATGGAACTAATTCGTAGTTTCTATTTTATAGAGTAATCAAGTTACGTGATAACAGTGAATACGTTATTAAACGTAAGTACATACATAACTTCACAAAAGAAAAATAATTATCACTGTGACTGACTGATGATTACTTGAAAGGCTTTTTGAGAAATTCCATCACAATGAAGAAAAAAGTTTTCATCAAGTAGAGCTTTCATAAGATTTCATTATTTGAATTCAATGAACGCATTTAAATTACATGAAGCTCTTGCAAAGCTATAAAAGAACACGACGCTAATTAAACAAAAGCAGATGGGAAAGCTTCTCTTTCTTTATTTTGAAAAAAATGGAAATCCCAAAAATGCTTTTTGTTCGATTTATAATATGGAGCTTTCTTTCGCTCAAGCAATTTTATTATCCTTTTCCCCCATTTTTAAAGGATTGTTCAGCCACGGGTCATTATTATTTCGGTTTGTCTTTTTCCAAATAAGGATTTTCAAATAACAAGGGATTCTATTCTGAGAACTAACTTTATAGATAAACTACTAAAATATTACTATTCACACACATACATCTAAATATACTTATATTATGTACGTGAAGTGAAAGTACAATTATAGCTTCAAGTTTTTCTAGAGCTTCTTTGCTTCGCTAAAGCTGTTATTCATTTGGAGCACTCGGTATAAAAGATCATTCTATTCTTGTCATCATATTATAAGCATACTATAATTTAAAAGGTTTTATCATAAAAGGCTTCTCAAAAAACTACGCACATTGTCCTTTATGCGCCCTACGCTCTTGTTCTTTTCAAACAGCTTTCACTCTTCTTTCGACACTTGACTATATACTGATGTACATATACCCGGCAGCGGTAGATGAAAGAAACTTGTTAAGAGGTCCTTTCTCTTCACATTGTTCTTCATGTTGAGTATAAGACTACTACTCTGGTTTTCATGAACAAAAAATTGACAACTGAGCTGCTCATTCGCGGAATGGAAACCAGGCGTTTGAAAATCACAAAAATTTGGTAATACTTATTATAAAATAGAGAAAAAATAAGTAGAATCTTGGAAATACTCAATAACTCAATTTTGTATTGTCGTGTAAATTTTTTGTTTTGTGCGTCAAAAATTCTTTGAATTTTTTGGTCAATAAAACATGGCGACTTTCTGCAATAAAGCCATTCAGCCATTGTTTAAATTTTTAGGTTCAATAAATTTATTGATTTATTATAACTGTCACATAAATAGGTATAGGTTTTACCAGCTTTGAAAAGTTCACATTTATTTTTGCATAAATACAATGAAATTAGGTCCGCAACGGTACTATGAATTGAACAAAGCATGATAACTGTTTTGTAAAATGAGTTATAAATGGATCCTAGGAAAAGAATTTACCTATTTTAAGAACTGTACAAAACTTTTGAAATCATTTTTATTTATTAATTGGGGTAACATTAGACTATTCACTTTTACTAGTTGCACTATCATTAGGGCTATCAGTACTTTCTGTACTTTCACTGCTATCTTTGCTATCTTTAGTACCATTTTTGTTTGCATTTTTATTTGCGAGTTTTTCATAATCAGTACAATATTTACAAATTTTTTTGTGCCCTAAATCTGTGTAAACGTCTGGATGATATCCATCATTGCACACAGGAAATCCAAAGGACACCACACCCGCCAGATAAGGATCCTTTCCGCGTTTTTTCCTATAACAGATTAAAGGACCACCTGAAACGTACAATTGAAATTGATAAAATCAGAAAACTAATAACAAGAGAGAAAATAAATCACTGATCGTGCTCTGATAGCAATAAAGGTATGGATTCCGATATCCTTACCACTATCTCCCTGGCAGGTACCATGTAGCATTCCGGCTTTTGCACAAACTGCTGTGCTCAATTCCTCGTCAAAATTCACGTACGCCTCCTTACACTCTTTCTTTTTAATGATGGTAGTTTCTCCCTGCATAAGTTCCTCTGAGCCTTGATAAAACATTGAAGAGACTGGGAGCATGTTACCCCAACCAGCATAAAAGCACTTCCTTCCAAAGCCTGTTTCGTTACATTTAGCTATGTCAATTTTTTGAACATACTTGTTAAAATTAAATGCCTTTTCTAGCTCTATGATAGCTATATCATAGGGTCCGGGACGATCACGACTGCATACAAAACAACAAAGAAAATCAAATTATCTTGTATGTTCAAAAAATTCAATTATTGGAACCGACTTCTAGAAAGTCAATCTCAAGTACTCCAATCTTACGCGGTGTATTTTGGATGCAGAAAAAATCGAGCTAATTTCCGTTTCTGCTGCGATTCTTCCTTCTTTTTGATGTTGCTTGCTCCAGCAATTATTGCCATACCCGAAATACTCTTGTTCCAAACGCACTTTATATGACAGGGAATGGAAAACAATTATTACATTCAGAATTTACTAATGCCCTTAACTTCAATCCAGACAAATCAGATAACTTACATGGCCAGCAGTTACAATATGCTCTGAGTCTAGTATGGCTCCCCCACAATTATGTTGCATGGGTGCGTCTGGATCATCTTTCATTCTGTAATGGATAGAAACTATCCAAGGAATGTCGCCGGGCTTTACTTTGGTTCCACCCATTGCTCTGGGGTTGGAGTCCTTGGTTTGACGTGTAAAACTGGATGCAAAAGTTTCTCCTAATTTTTGAAAACTGAAACTACTCACATCCGAATCTAATAAAAATCAGGAGAGTTTTAACATGGCTTTAGTGATGAAATTGTAAAGTTTTCAACTAATAAGCAATCTAAGCTTTTCTTGAGGCTCAGGTGGTTGATCACTTCAATGTACTTGAATACTGTACTGGTATTCTTGGTGTTCACTCAAGAATAACCAGCACCTGTCTACTATCTATTTTTGTTTTGAACACTTGACATAACACGTTTATCAGAAACTTACCAATCAGTAAAGCTGCAATTCCAACGATAGTGACGAAAAGAGCATTGTTCATTTTGGATCAGTTACTTCTTGGATTAGGTTGATTAATGCTTAATTTAACTCTTCTGGAACGAGTCGAGGGTCACCAGGTCACTTCCTCAGGAATTTTAGTGTCGTCAAGAATATTATATTAATATTACGCATTCCTGACATATAGAATAGTTTACGTTTACCCATAATCATGTTAAATTCACAGAGGCAATTCCAATGAAACAACTTTACTCACTAATATCCGCTTGTTACTAACCTTTAATGATTACAGCAATGATAAGGTAAAGATTGTAATAGAATCAGCCTTCAATCTTGTGGGATGAACTTAAATAGATACGTTACGAATGCTAAATAAATGCTAAGACTAATGTCACACAAAATGTCGTCATAAAATCTTTTATTGCTCGTTGTTTGAGTTATATTGTTTTGTTTAATTAATGTTTATCTTCTCTCATAGCAAAGTGTCGCGTCGATTGATACTGCACTACTACTCCATGATCATGAGCATGCAATTCATTTGTTTGATTTTATGGGGTTTATTTATGCACAAGGCGTATATAATTTTCCCCGTGTGTCGCGTACCCCATTGTTTTTGCCCCAGATATGATCAAAATTGGCCCCAGACATAACCTCAAATATGATCTCAACTGACCCCAAATATGCTCTCAACTAACCCCATACATAACCTCAACTATGATCTCAACTGACCCCAAATATGCTCTCAACTGACCCCATACATAACCTCAACTATGATCTCAACAAGAGATATGTGAAAACAAGAGATCTCAAGCTTGTTACTTCCATTATCTCAACTGACCCCAAACATAACCTCAAATATGATCTCAACTAGCCCCTGACACTATCCCGATTGACCTTTGACATGACGTATCTTCACCCCAAAATGGCATAACATACATTTGGCATGGCGTAACTTAACCCAAAAATGTCGTACGTTTCCAAATTATTTAATTTACTCCTTGTGCGTATTGTATGACTAAGAAAGTTTGATTCCTCATTGAACATATCATTATGTACATTTACTTTAAGAAATGATTGTTCTGTCTATAGATTTTAGCGTGAGTAAAATTTTTTGCAGACTCAATACAGACAACAAGTACCCGGTAGTTTTATGTTTTGTAAGTTACTAAAATCCATCAAACGAAATGAGCCGTAGGGGACCCATATTCCTAAATGACAAGGTTGAAGCCCATCGGATCATAGTGTAGTAATACAATTGTAATCACATCCTCCACAAAAACACTTAAGGAAGGTGAAGTGAGTAATGCGACAATAAATTTTAGCCATTTCATGCCAATATGATCCAGTCCAGTGTTTTTATTCTTTTGTTCTGTGAGAAGGGGGCGGTAAAAGCGATTTTGCGTTAAATAAGAAATGTGTGCTATCCACTCAAAATAGTTTCAGGCAATAAATCCTTTGCGATATACTTGCTAGGTGAAAAGTGTGTGATGAGTAAGAGAAAGATAAGCTTGAGCATGAAATATAAATAGAATAGAAATTCTTGTTGAATTTTACTAACAGCGTGAATGAGCCACTCCAGGCATTTTTCACACTTCTTCAAACCAACCACGGTCCCGGTGTTGGCAGAAATAAAGCAAAAGTTCATGTTCTCCATTCTCTACGACCAACTTTGTTGGTTATGATTAAGACTCGCCCTGAGGAAATTTCTGGAATTATTATCAAAACTACAATGAGTGTTTATTGTACAGCAAATAGAAAGCATGTAATAATGTATATACAATAATTTTTCTTATCGCAAAAGATGAAAGATAATATAATTCTTAACAGAAGCTAAGAAAAGCAATAGATCAACTCTGCACATTATGCCAGATAAATGTGATGCTGAGATACGTGGGCGTATAGTCTGTGTATCTTACAATTCGTAAAAATCAGATCCCGGTACGGCACGGCAAGATATAAAAAAACATTTTATGAGAAATATTATACCTTATTTTCCTTTTTGATGACCAACGACAAAGTGAAACTTTCTTTTTGAAGAAAGCACTCAACTGGTGAATTAGTAGCTTGGTTTTCGGTTCAAGAAAAGAGCAAAGAAATACCATGTGCACGGCAGCAACAGAGAAATAAAAACAAGTTTTATTACAACTTTGTTCAGTGTTTTGGTATTTCTCTTTTGAACATGTCTGTTCTGTTAAGCTTCTACTATAATTAAGTCAATAATGATTGCAAATAGCAACAATAAAATATACATTAATTCTTGGATTTTGGACATCAAAACTGAACATGTTGCAGTTAAAGTTAAGTGAATACTGTAACAAGCAATGAAGCAACTCAAGAACCATGTGCATTGTATGTATGTAGCTGTATTGCATTGCTCATCAACTTGGATTTTTCTGTTCATCCATTCTCATACATGTAGTCAGTACATCTGCAGTAGTAATAAATTAAGCTTTGACCGGAAAAATATATTGCACAAAATAAAATGAAAGCATGCCGATACTCATAATGTGTTCTTCAACAAAAACAAGTTTCGAGATTTGGGGAAAAGTATATCGTACAGTTACAGTAAATTGTGATTACTTTCTTGACCTGCTTTTTGCTCGCTTTAACAACTTGTTTTCATTAATTTGTAGTACCATACTGACTAGAGCCAAGTGTACTGTACTTTCACTTATGATTATGTATAAAAATATGTCAAACCCTTAATTCCAGCAATATACTTCCTTAAATTATTAATGATCAATAAATTACTGAATGAAGTGGAAGAGTTGTGGTTAGTTGTACAAATTTTAAGGTGTAATTTATCAAATGAACACAAATAGAATTAATTTTTTTGGCATGACCATTTAAAAAGTAAGAAGTGGTTCCAGCTTGGACTTTTAGTATGCTACAGATATAAATGGCACAGTATGAAAAATGGCGCTGTGGGGCTGAACGAGAAGGGAAATTTAATAAAATTACTATCATAAATTTCCGAACTGTCTCAAAACGCAAGAAAAAATTTACCTCTATATCTAATTTTGATATCAAACTGACAGGAAATTTATGGTATTTCATTGTTGAATGCAGAAAAATAAACTATTACTGCGTTGGGTACTTTCGGAAATAATAAGGAAATGTACATGTACATTGTGACCAGAATAAAAATTAGGTTAGTCTTACCAAGATGCATTATTGTGAAGTTCACCCATTTATTTGCACAGACGTACATATGTCTTGGTTTATCCATACCTATTTTTGATACATAAAGCTATACATACGGAGAAAGCCAAGAAAAAATACTTTTTTGCGAACAGATCTTTTGGGCGTCCACTGAATGCTCTAAAAATATGTGCTTCTACTTTTTTTTACGTCGTGACCTCTGTTTGGGTTTACGTCGCAATTTCAATCTGTATATTTGGTCTTGTAACTGTAAAAATGGCTATGTACATATTGTAAAAAGATAAATGGTAGCAAAAAAAATCTTGGTACTCATTCAATTTTCACTTTAAACTCGTGTGCAGCAAAGACTGCATTTCTTTTTGTTGTTTAAATGATAAATGTATTGAATAAGTGAAATTCCTTTGCTGATGTTTAAAAAAATGTATTTCCTTTTAGAAAAAAACTGGTTGATTACTATTTACTTAACCAAAGCACATTTGTAAATACGAAGGATTTTTTTTATCTACTTCCTTCCAATTTTCCTCCAAACATTTCCAAAAAATTTGGCCTTGTTAAGTGAAAAAATGCTTTTCGTGATTACAATGTAAAAAACTAAATACTACAGTACATTTGTCGCAAAAAGTGACCTTAGTGGCATTTATATTTAGCTTTCATGCAGTCAGGTTTTTATCAAACTGTTTATCTTTCAAGCCACACTTTTTTGCCTCATTTGGCCTTGGTTGATATCCACAGGAGAGCAGTACGTATGACCCATAATTTAGTCGTTCTCATTGACTTGATTTTCTCCAGAAAAATTGGATAAATAACCGTTCACATTTTTGTAATTCAGTAACTGCAACATCAACTTTTTCTCACTTTTTCCTACTTTTTGAATGATGATGATAACATGTATCATGGCACCAAAATGTCCCGTCTAGAGTTATTTATGTATCACCCCTATCATCTGTCTTTTTTCCTTGTTACGTGCACCTTTCCAGGACACGTTCCATGTTGATACACAAGGGACTTCCACAATCTTCTAATAAGGCCTCTCTCTCTCTACAGACGTTCTTAAATGTCTCTACATGGCAGGACGATTAGATAAGGGAACAATAGAACGTGGCAGTGACGCAAAGCAACACAACAAAAATTGATTTGGTTTCCTTCTATGCTTGCTTGACTCTGTATAATGTCATCTTCATCTGGAGAAAATAACTGAAACAGGCGAAAGAAAAATGCGATGTTATTTTTACACATTCCAGTAGAGCAGTACTCATTTATTTTCTGGCAATGTGCTTCATGTGCAAGCAAATTCATATATACCACAGAAAAAAGCCAAATTATTTGCACTTCTTTTTAAAGTACTTCAGCTGAAATCTAGCAATGAAGTAGGCCATGTCATTCATGGTGGTGAAGAAGGATACTAGTTGTTTTATGCATTTTATCTTACTGAATGAAATGGAACTACGATTCATTTCTGCCATTGAAGAGAAAATTTATGGTGATGGCTGATATGTATGTAGAATTCAGGAAAAAAATGCACACAAAGGGCAAAACATTTTTTGAAAAATCAAATATCTTCCATTCAACCCATAAAAGCGTGGCCACGCCGTAAATTGCATACATTTTTGATGTTTTTCTATCCAGTACCAAATTATTCAAACATAAGTCAATTTACTTCAAACATTTCACTGTCGTTGGGAAATCTGTAGTGAGGTCAGCAGGCAAACGTCAGCTAAAGGGAAACGTTTATACAATCAAACAGATGTTGTAGAAAGGGCAGTCGTGGTTAACCTTCCGGTATGCCAATTTCCAACATAACATTGACAGCACATACATTGAACATATACCTATATATGTATTGTTTTGTAATATGCGAGAGGTCATAAGATCCAAAATTTTAGTCAAGTTTATTATGCATGTATTTCCATCTTCGTTGCTATTCTAGAATTATATATTTCTAGCTTCTTGTGTTACAAACAAACTGCATCACAAGGAAAAGCCGCATTCGTTTTTTTTCAGAAAAATAAATTTTCTGGAAAAATCTTTGATATTTTCCTGCTGTGATGTTGCCGGGTTGAAGAATGCATAACGCTGTGGTCCAACAGTAGGTCATAGAATGCTTGACTGGGTAATACCAATGCCATTTTACGATCTGTTAATCCCACTATAAGGAATGATTTATTTTCATACATTTGGATCAAAATCCCTTTCGGAACGTTATGAATTTTCTTCTTTAACCAAGTTGCTAGAGTCGAGAAAAATGGGAGGAAAAATTCAACACATTTTTGCATAATGGACCACAGCTAACCCAAGTATAAACATACATGACTATTTTATACTTTATATAGCCCACTTTTAAAAGAACTAACGATAAGATGTTATAAAAGAAAGTAATTTTGACCCTACTTTCACTTCACCTTTAGCTATTTTTTGTGGAAGAATATCAAATAACTGCATAATAATAGTACATTTATCTTGTTATTTATGCAGCTGAACATATCATTATGACTCATGCCAGAGTCCATGAAAGATTCCGGCAAGTTTTTTACAAACTTTTCATCCTTTTTCTCGTTTTGTACCTTTTCCTACGAAATAAAGATTTGATTCTCACGCTGCTGCTGTTTGCTTCCGTATTATTGCGTATTCGTCAACTGATGTTGGTAAATAAATGGAAATCTCAAGCGAAACTATACACTCTTCCTGGTATCATCAATATGAATTCTCGATTACTCCTTTCAAAACATAATCGCAGGAAAAAAAGAGTTATGAAAAATATATTTTTGTATTTTATAACAGTTCATAATGTGGATTTTATGGGTGTTTACAAAACAGAGAGAAATACTTCACTACTCACCTCAACTCGAATAGGAAAAAAGGATCTGTAAATAGAAGCCCAAGAAGCCAATATCTGGCAAAGTGTGCAGATTCTGACGGCAGATTTATGATGTCCATTTCTCATAAATACTTATTACCTTGGGACATATGGAAAAACTGCTTGTAATTCCAGCAGGAGTTCTCTTTTCTGTGTATGAGTAAATAATAAGATGAAAGAAAGAGAGAAAAAAAACATTTTTTCTGGAAAGATTTTTTTGCCTTCATCTTCTCTTCAATAAACTATTTTTCTCTTTCAGTTCTTCATTCTCTTTTCTAGAAGCCAGTTTCTACTGTGAAAGTAATGATGAAGAGATGATATGGGTGTAGTCATAAGTGTAATATTTTACCCATCTTGGAATGCTCAAACTTTTTATTAATCATTTGGAATTTTTTTCGCAACAGATTACTTGACAGAAGTTCTGCTTAGTTGGGAGAAAGTAATGAAAATAAATGAATTATTTACAGAGTGTTTGATGCTTTGTTATAATTAACATTAAATGGGTAAAGGCAAATATTTTACTGTAAGTTTAACTTCAGTGAGGTGTGCAGAAACTGTAAATTTATGAGCAAGAGTAGACTACGTCACATTTACAAGTTGAAGGACCACTTTTACGTTACTTCAAGTAAGTTATCTCATTTTGATTGCCTCATTTGTAACGCAAGAGGAAACACAAAAATATCAAGTCGATAATTTCAGTTTTCCGTGCTAAATGGCCTTGGAGAAAATGAATGAAAATGACAGTACAAAAATATCTACGTATAAAGAAACCAGTTTTCTTTACGCGCAGTTTGTAGTTTACATTATGCATACATTTATCGTTTCAAGTACTTGACGAATTTCATGAACCGAAAAAAATCTTAAAAGTAAAGCCTTATGACCGAAAACAAACATATTTTGTGATACGGCTCATTCAGTTCATTTCGCACATTTATAAGCTTTCCAAGCATAAGCTATTGCAGCCATTTTCTGTCATCTTTTCCAGTCCATCCATTACATCATGATCTTCTAACACCACTACCCTACCATCTTGAGTGAAAATTCTTGTATAGCGTCACTTTTTTTGTTTTTCTTGCGTTATTGCTACTAAATAACTAGATGAACATGATTTCCTATTGAGGTTCAAGAGCGTCCTTCATATTTCACGCGAAATGACTAAACAGTAATTCCAAAATGTCGTACTGGTTGACAAGCACAAGTAGATAGCATTACCATTATAATTTTATGTAGTGTAACAGAAAAAAATGTTAGCGGAAGAAATATATCATTATATTTTTTCCAAATTCGTACGTCTGCTTTTGTCTAAAAAAGCTAGATATTACATAGAATCACATGCATGTACACGTGTACTGAACACATAAGACATACAGTTTTCACATAACTAAAGTCGAAGCCACCACTGATAAAGGCTGTTGTTTTTACGTGCTCATTTGAGCCCACATGACAGCAATTTAGAGGGCCACAAAAAATAGCAGCAAAGCCCTCTGTACGAAACAGTTAAGTAGTCGTATCATCAAAAAGGCACTGGGTATGAAATCTAAATCCGAAACAATCCTTATGCACATTTACCACGCGCACAACAAATAATACCCATATCATAAAAATGTGAAGACACTTTCGCAAAACTCATCGTTTTTGAGTATGTACTTTACTCATTTTGAGCACTCTCTCATTTAACCCCTTGTCGTTTTTCCTGCTGTCTTTTCCAATTTTCGTTTGCGTAGGACATGCATAACTTATTTCATTCCGCCTCCACCAACGTGGTTGTTCCATAATATACCGTGTGATGTGACTACTTGGAAAAGAAGCTCAACTAGATTGAGGGAACGCACGCCTGGTTAATTCCCCCGACGAATTAATATGTTCATCGAAAAAGATCTTGCTCAAGTAAGCATTTAATAATAAAAATGTCAAAACATGTGTATTCGGCTCATAAAACAGTGGAAATGGGAATGATATAAATAATATGCAGAGCACACAAACTCAAGATGCAACAAAAATACATTCAGGGATACCTTCGTTAAAAGAAAGTTTCTGGTACATTTTTAAGGGGAAGGGTAGCATGCCTGATGCTTTCAGTACACATATTAGATTCATTTTAGAAGAGAAATTTAGTTAGGCATATTTTGCAAGAAGAGTGCTGGAGAACAATGGATTATTTTCCATTATCTTGTAAACACTCTTGAGTTCATTCTTCTGAGTTTTTTCTTGAGCTAATTTGTGTTTACATTCTAGCACAATGCATGTGAGTTCTCTTCGAACAAATTAAATTGCAATTTTCGTACATCACACCAAAAACTCACAACAAAACATCAAGTACGCATTTCTCCAAGTGTATTTACTTCGCATCACAAGTACCAAAAGTACGGTTTCATGTGTAATATTTGAGTAGTTTAGCAAAACTTATTTCTTTTCCTTCCTTCGTGCGCTTTCCTCTTCTCATTTCCTTCTTTCATGAATGAAGTAATCCATATGGCTTGAAATTACAAATTAATTCGCGCAAGCTGTCAGTGTGTTGTATATTTTATGTATACCAGTTTCCCTTTGCAAAATAGCTACATAATCAACTGCAAAACAGAGGTTTTATTCGCATTTCTTTGTCTTTTAGAAAATTCCTTTTGCGAATTTATTTTGAAAACACGCAAGAGTAGGAGACATTTATTTGTACATACATAAGTATTATGTAAGGTTCAAAAGAACAACATTCGCTAGAGGGTGCCTCGTGCCATCGTACTTTCTTCTTCCGAAAAAACGAAAACTGCTAGGTAGTTTGGTAATATCTTACTGACAATGAGAAGATCTCTAAATATTGAATTCAGCGAAAAGTTTGGATCCTTTCTTGCTAAGGAATTTAAATAAAAGCTTAATATTTCGTATTAAAAAGTTCAGCGGAGGAAATACAATCAAGTGAAAGCTTTACGGCAGTATTATACGTAAAAGATCCTTTTCTAAAATAATGGTTTTTATACGGAAAATATTTCTACACAACATTTCTACAAATGTACAAAAAATGGGGACTTGCATACATTCATTGTTTCTGTTTTGTAAAGAAAAATAAATATTCTTGCGAAACCATTTTTGCCTACAGCTATACAACATTTTTTACTCTATTGAAATTGAGGTTGCTCGTGTGACACCTTTACAATTCTAAAATGTTTGGGTAAGTGGGCCTTTATTAAACTGTGTGGGTTGCATCCATGTGTACATATGAATTTGAATTAAACCATTATGCTTATTGCCTTGATGTTAATTTGTTCCTAAAAAACCAATCTCATTTCATTTCCGTCCCCTCGAGTGCTATATTTATACACAATCTTTAATAGAAACGGAATTAATGTTGTATGTTCAGTGATGTGAAGCTTGCAATCGACCTTGTGCCGATTCGATTTACATTAATGCATTTAAAAATCATTTCACTGCACTTACTATTACGTCAATTCAAATTAGTTAACCTTCTTGTCTAATTAAGCGAGATCTTTAAAAAAAAGTTGCATCGATCAATATTATTTTCTGCAAAGGATACTAATTCAGATTTTCAAAAAATTTAATGAATAAAGTAATTTAATTTAAGCTTTACTCTGATCTAAACTATGCTTGTCAAAACTCTTTATGTCCCTTTAATTTTAAACACACTATTACACAAGGTGCATGAGAAACTTACAAACTGACGAAATATTGCAAAAACAGTCACAACTGTTAAATATTCCTGCATAAATTATATTATAATGTTAAGTCTACCCCGCAATAAAATTAAAATTCAGAACTAAGCATAAAGAATACATACTAGACTGTCATAAAGGGAGAATGCATTTCAAGTAAACTGAAGGATGCAAACACAACCCTTTGTTTGACATTTTGCAGACAAGACGAGCACGAAATATTATATTACACCACAATAGAGCGTACTTTTGCGGTTATTTTATGAGAAGATTCATCAACCCATGATTCCGTTTGAGAACTTTAACAGGCATGGATGAATCCGCTTATAACTTTCATCATAACAAATAACAGTTGTAGCATTTTATACTCCAGTGAAATGTTCATTTACTCCACTGCACAATATAATCCTTCGGCAAATAATTTACATGTTGTAAACACATCTGGGATTTTCATTTTAATATTTCCACTGCCACAACCACCCACAACCATTACCACACAGCATACTAGAAAGCTCAGCGTATAAAATTAATGTAATACATCATATTTCGTTTCCAAAATAAATATCTTTTACTGAGAACTGTATTAAGACGCTGTAAAATCTTCCCACAAACGAAAGTTATTAAAAACGTTACTGATGCAAAACTCCGAATCTTATCTCATATTTTATTATCCTGTCTTTCATTCTTCAGATCTCCCATTGTACCATTTCACTGAGAGATTGTTAAATATCCTGCGGGGCATTGTGTCTCCGTGTCCAAAAAGGAATAATAAAAGCACAAAATTTTCTTTGTCATTCTACGCCTTTTCTTTGGTTTCTTCTCCATTCTATTTATGACGACTGTGGAAGAATTAGTATTTTCATTATTTTCGTGTATAATAGAAGCAGGAATACATTCAGAATGATTAGAAATACATTCGCCTTTTTCTTGTAGATTTCTTGCTGGAAAAAAGATATCATTATTTATTACATCTGCTACTACTACTTTTAGTGTTGGGGTGACCCAAGCTATAAAAATATCTCTTGTATTATTTCTGAGACTAGATTGCATCTATGGATAGCTGGAGTAGCCTTTTTGTTAGTATCCTTAAAAGATGATAATGTTATGATCACATGAAAGAATGAAAGGAAGAAAGCAATAACGGAAGGAAACGTGGTGCATGTAATAATGCTAGGAAAAATGACTATTGATATCATATCATGTTTCAATACTTCCCGTTGTGATTCACAATCTCAATGACAATCCTTTATTATTTCTTCTCTCCATTTGGAATAATAATAGAATTATCATAATAGTTTTCTACAGCCACTAATTTTATTGAAATATCCCAATAAATGAAATAAAAGGGAATGGATGTACCACGTGTTGTCAACATGAACAATGTATGACACGAAGCTGGTCTCTCCACAATGACGGCAATAGCAAAAGTGTACACATATTTTACAGTGTTTTTAAAAACAATTGTTAGATATTCTATATGAAAGATGCATAACAACGATGCTTGTAAATAACATGACCAAATTCGAAACAGAAAATATGTGAAGTAAAATGAACTAGGATTCATTTTGCAGTACAAAGAACAAGTTTTCTTCGAACTTATTTCCCTGATTTTGATTAAATTTTGAGAGGAAGAAAGCTACAAGAACATTTCTTCTTAGTGCACAATTTAGCATTTTATTTACACAATAAAATAACAGAAAGCTAATGTATATCTGTTCTCTAAAAAAATTAAATCTTTGTGCTCCTTAATAACGAATTCCTGCGAATATTTTGCTCTGATGCTCTGTGATCCAAGAGTGCTGATTCATATAAAAACTTTCCAATCTTATTTTGCTAGATGTAATAGTTTAAACTCTGTGTATAGAGTTTTCCCTAAAAACATTGAGCATTTGTCAAGTCATGGTCAAGTGTAGTTTTAAAGGAAATTATGTATTGATAACTGGAACAAATCATGGAATTTTTTTACATTGTCCTCAGTTCGTATATGTTCATGTCCTACATTTATATGCATCACATAGTTCCTCAGCCCAAATTGCTGGTATCTGAGTACAATAAGGTTTATTATTTTGTTACTTAAAAACATTAAAGTCCTCTAAGTTGTACAAACTTAACTTTTCACACTAAGACAAGTTCGCAGAAAAATTCTTGTCAGATATTTCCACTTCTTTATATTGGGAAATATCTAATAACATTCAAATTCAAATGTGAATACACAAGCATTTCCTGGCTAATAAAGTCTTATTTTTTCGTTGTGATAAAGAAAACAAAAAATCAACCATGAAAACCGAAGTAAACCAAACATTGGCCGGCCCTTCTTTTTCACTCACTCACCTACTCATGGGAAATCTATACAGGGATTAAGTTTTTATTTCTCCAGAGTAAGCTAAACGAAGGCCACGGTGTAGATTTCATCCGTGTTTGTACCTCTCCGTAACAAGTAACTGCAGAAGTAGCAACGTAAGCGTCATTCAGAGAGAGAGAGCCTGTTGTTTAGAGCAATTCAATTCCATCAATTCTGATAAAGTAATAATCTATTGAGACACAAGTCACGTAGGAAATGCCCCAACACGTAACACCACACACAGACTCCTTTTTCCATACACTCCATGATAAAAATTCAATCCTATCATTTTCTTCTCCTGAACTTTCTGATGAAACAAAATGCATATAATATCATGTATAATGATGATTAAAACTAAAGGGATCAGTATTATATACATATAGACACCTTCCCTTGAGTAAAACAAAGCCATTAACTTTTGTTTGCCGTCAGTTGGTCACCTTACATAAGGTTTGAGGAGAAAGTGAAACTAAGACTTAGCAGGGTAAAAAAGAGAAGAAAGTTGCGAAAAACGGGAGATAGGTTTCTCTTTTAAAAAGGTAGAACATAAAGGAATAAGTAATCGGAGAAGCTGGAAGCTATCACAAGTTACTTTAATCAGCTTCTTTCCTTTAGCACCTGTCTCTCAGCTCTTTGCTATCTTGTAACAGTGTATTGGTCGACCGGTCCGACCGACTTTTACTTTTTAGGCTACTTTTTGAACAAAATGAAAGTTGCAAACGAAGGGCGAGTAACTCAATTAACTTTGGATGGAGAATCCAATCAAATTTGCATTAAATTAGAATTTTGCCTGAAAACCTCTTCCAAAGAGTTTTAAGGGAATGAAGACAAGAAATTGTAGAAGCGAAACCAGAACGGGACCACGTAGGTATTCTTGGATGTGATGAAAGCACGGCAGAAAACGACGATCACTATCTTGATCGTATGGACAATATAACGTCGTTGTGACGAGATGATGTTGGGGAAAAACGAATGACAATGTGATGTGGCCAGAGTAGTGCTATTAATAGGCCTACATGAGCGCCATATATGCTACATTCGTTAGATATTTATCTGATGCGGTATTTTAAAATTAGGTCCCTACAAGTTTACATATCAGTTCTACCTTTATTACTGTGTTCAAAATATTTATGTCTGTAGATCAACATAAATGTCTTGTTACCCTATTAGTATTCATGGGAGATTGTAAAAGGAATTTTGTGTCTGAGAATAATATGTAATCTCACACACTTTCGCTTGGCTGTGTGTAAAACTCAACCTGAAAGACAGACATCTCTATGCAGGTTTTTTCCTTTTTGCTGAAATGTTTTTCCATCTTTCATGGTTTGTTGCACAGCAGTTTGTCTCTTTTATGTGCAGACATGCTAAAAGAAAAAAACTGCAAATGAATGTTTTTGGTCAGCATCATTTCCATATTGTCAAGTTGCAGCAGTAGTAAAACAAGCCATTATCATTACTCAATCTATAGTCTATGTAATTTACTGTTCATCTAACTTTTTGTTATCCATGTAACAATTTCAAGACGATTATAAACCAAGGACAAGATCTAATACTATTAGTGAAGGAATTGCTACAAGGAAATTTTCTTCACAAGGCTAGTCCACACTCCACACGTCGAATTCGAAAGCAAGAAGGGGATTATTAAACAGTACTAGCCGTTTTATTCAAATTGTTCTTGGTGCAGAGAACGACTACATTGGTAAAAGAAATCAAGAAATGTGAAGTAAAGAGCCATTGCCATTCCGAATGATTTTGCATGCATAATATAAGTGAAGAAGGAAATTCACATTCCACTCCTTCCTTCCGGTGCAATTTTCCCAGATAATAGCGCTAATAACAATGTTTCACACACTTGCAGTTTGCATAGCATTACTTCTAAGTTGATTTTCTTTTCTTGTAAATTATTATTATTATCTTTCGCTCGTTTTATGAAAGCTCTTTGTTGTATATTATATACATATATACAGTGTTGGAAGCTAAGAGAAAGCAGTGTATAATTATTACTTCTTGTAGGAAACCGCTTTATTGTTTGACATTAATTTGAATGTCTTGTTCGATTCGTATTATTGCTACTTGATGAAGTAGATTGTCTCCACCAGTGGATTATTTTTTACTTTAACATGATTACAGGATTCCAGTAAAACTAGTAAAATGCAGTGTTTGCAGATGACAGTCATAGCTAACTTTATAGGTAGCCCCAAAGGTATGTTAATTGGGAAAAATAACAGTGCGGGGTATTATCATGTCATATTATGAAACCGTGAAAACGAGGTCATGCATTGCGAAAGGGTAAAATTGTCTACAATTCTTTTATAACAACTGTTTGTTAGATGACAACTACATGGACAGAAATTTTCATTTTACTTTGCCAATTCGCGGAGTTATTATATTAAGAACAATATTTGGAAGCAAATAATATGTACCTACGATATATATTATACTTTGTAGGATTCACTTTTGCTACCATGTTGTGTAATGTTTTTACTGCTATTCTATGAAATTGTTGTTATCTCATGCTAGATGCACTTCGTGGAAACACAACGAAATGACATTTAATGGGTACAAAATCCAAGAAAAGGTAAACTACAAAAATAGCTCTCATGCTTTTGCACGAATCTTCTCAAAATCCAAAGAGCAATAATATTAAAGCCAAATGGTTGAAACAGAAAGGAAGTTACGTATTATTTGGTTTGGTAAATTGGTAAAAGTGGTAACATCTGTGAACTCTAGCTTTAACCTGCAGAGTCATTACTATATACATGCATGCAACCAAAAGTATGTTTTGTTCGTTTGAATTGCAATATGGAGGACAAAAGAAGAAAAGAAAATGAATCAGACCAGGTGTGACACTTTCCACCCTAGCTAACCCAGAACGAAACCAGAAAAGATGGTGGTGGATAGAAAAAGGAGATAGACAAGTCATCTTTCTATTGTACTATATGTACGAACATGCTTAAGATATGTACAATTACATACATAAATATACCCATCATCACATCACTACCACAACCTTCAGTACACTCCCACTCCCACCTTAGCTTCATTTCACCTCCTGAGTTTCCAGTGAAAGTTTTATCATGTCAGCTCCACTTGTGTCACACTACAATAACATTTTCCTCATTTCTTTCTCTCCTCAAGTGTATTATTACCTTCTAAAATACATTTTACCCACCTTATGAAAAAATATTACTCAACAAGCTTAGTAGACACATATCTTCAATTTGAGAACATTTCGGTTGGCATGTTCCTTGTAATGTTCTTTGTATTTACTGATCTGGTTTCTCTTCACATATGTGTCTAGACCCGCCTCCCTTTAGCCGTAACGTATCTTTTATTATTGAATGCTTCACTGAACTCTTTGATGCTCTGTCATCTGAAATAAAGTAATGAGTAGTACATGTGTACATCCCTAGTGTTCAATATTGTGTGATGTAGATGGAAAGCAGGTTATATTAAAGTACACCTATGTTTATCTTTTTTAGCAAAATGGAGAATATAACTGAAAATACACCGTTTTAGTATTGATGATGACTATGATTTGATGATACTTGATAATGAACAGTTGAATAGCTTTTTACACCCGTAAGATTTCCTTTCTGCTTTCATTTTCATGTTTACCTCTTTTCTTGTTGCTATTTTGTGCTTAAATAAAACTTTTGGAAAAAACCAGCTATGCGAAAAGCATAAGTATGAATCCTATTTCTTATTTTTTCTGGCTGAATAGGTATTTATTCGGTACGGTATAACTTCCCTTTTCACAATTTTTTTTTCATATCCTGGGAAATTTTCAAACATGCCTGCTGCACGCATCTGGGTACTACTGGGTCGTAATTTTCAAAATTTGTTTACTTCATATTCATTCTAAGGAATAAGAACATTTACAGCTTCTTTATTACGACTTCTACTTTAAATCATTTTCCCTTTTTCTTAAGTATGCTTGAGAGAAAAGTACTTAAAAACTCAAAATGTGAATTTAAGCACATGCTGAAAAGAGAAATTCAAAATAAAATATATAATTTTTTTCCTAGGAATCTACTCTAGTACATTTTCATTCCAAAACTGTGACTTTTATGTCATTCCCACGCACACATGCTCCCATCACATAATATCGCAAAGGTTTAGCCTTTCGAGGTACTGTGTAAAAATGAAAGTCTTAAAAACGGCAATTTTCTCTTCTCCTTGTATACTCCACTAGATTAAGTACGAATGGGTCTACAAACTTTACATTACTTAATATTTTTCAAGTTGCCTTTTGATATGAGTCATGTGTCTGGAATGTTCTTCCAACAAAAATACTGTTGTAGTTTGCAAGGGTCGTGTGTTTGTTATTGCATGTCATTCGTATTTAATATACATATTATTATAGCCTATGTGCCTTGTAATAAAAAAAAAATTCTGTAAATATCAAAACTATCTATGTTTGTTACATAGCTGTTGTTATTACTTATATCTATAGACTTTCACCATGAATATGTATGCATAGATGTATATTTGAGTTCAATGTTTGCGGTCCATTCATTTTATGGCTTGAGGGCACCTTACTTTTATGGATATCTCTATGAATGTTTGTTATTAGAGGTCCGAGGAGAGCACTTAAAAAGCTGATACTTTACTGTGCTTCATATTATCCCTACGCAAAATATGACAGGAGTAATTCATCATATAAATGCGAAAGGGTTGCAACGGGTCGTACGCCGTGGAATATCAAGGATATTATTACACTATATTTACTTTTGGGACAATTACTAAGTACACTCGAGGTATTATATTCCACCTACAACTGGGCTGCCATTACGAGTCACTTCAAAGCTATTTTATGGCTCTTTATCGAGCCTGTTTACGTCCAGAGTTTTGGAGAAAGAAAACAATTTTGGTAATAAAAATTTGAAATTCCTATTACTACTTGACTTTTACGGGCTGCTACCCTGAATATCTGGAGTTTGAATTGCTACATATATTTTTTGGGGTGATTATTTGCACAGCATGACTTTCTCTGGTCTACCATTCGTTGTTTAGAAGAAGCATGTTTACAGACAATAGATGAATTTTCAAACTTGTAAGCTATTTTAAACTCATTCACTACCAACTATTTTATGCGAAGTAATAAAAAAGCATATCATGCGCTATGCTATAATCACGAATCCAATAACTATAAATACAGCAAGGTGAACGGAATGTTTGACAGTGAATGAGAAAACTAAGAAAAATTGTAAAGATATTTGTTTAGCTACTTTGATGTCTACGTAATTAGGTACTGTTTTGATGGCTATTACGGGAACTGAAAGTCATATGTGGTATGGACAAGTATGACGTGGGCTGACAAATATTTATTTTCACCCAACACGTTTGTGAGAACGTTTTTTGTTGGTACTATCCTGAGAAATCGGGTACACTGTACAAGTTACTGTTACCGTCGCTGTTACATTTTCATCGTGCCATTCGGTCAGCACGAAATCTCATTCTTTTTGTGTAGTTTGCATCTTCGTGACGAAATAGCAATGGCGAGCTCGTTATTTCGTCCTTATCGATTCTGCTAAACAAATCAGAATCACTAAAAGATCATTTTTGATTATGTTGTTGCTGGAAGCTGTATCGTATTCGGAGCTCCAATTTACATTCCTCATTATCAGATTGATTTGTGATGTTCTCAGCAGTCCTAAAAAAGAACGAACCAATTAAAAGCCAAGTTATCGGTATTTATCTCCATCTGATTAAGTTTTCTAGTATATTTGTTCCCCTTTTTGTGTCTACTAATATTTTATTAAATAAAGTATAAATATTATCAACCCAAAAGTTCTGATAACCAACTATATAGGACACTGGTGGTATGTGTCTATATGTACTTTGATGACCATGAATGCATACGTACCAAAAAGAGAGATTCAGTTTTGTCCAATTTCCGATAACTTTCTCTCACCTGGTTAACCAGCGATAATGGGATTTTGAGAGAAACTAAAGCACGAGTATTTTCACCATACCCCAAGGACAAACTGGAGATTATATTATTGCTGAAGCCCTAGAGATGTTTTCATTTCTGTTCGTTTTCTACTGTTGGATTGTTCGGTTCACTTATTTCCCCCAGTTCTGCTGTTTAGACGTTGATGGATCCAAATAGAAAAAAAGCTTTATAATCATTGTCTGTGCTTTGGCTTTAACAATGACAAATCAAACAGTTGCGTGATCATGATATATACATATACATAGGAAGCACACTTCGCCTGAAACTCTGAAAGATAGAAAGCAATCTAAACATTTTTGGTTTCACTTGTTAGGCTCCTGTACCGACAGAGAGGACTGGTGGACGGGACCACAAACATTTAGACATGAGCTTTAAACAGTAAAATATAGTGAAAGTAAATGCTCGACATACGTTATTATTAATATATTATAGCCACCTACCTACTATATAACTCCGCACATGTCTCATAAATAAAATAGTATATCCTGCTTGTGAGACGGATTGGATTTTAACGAGCAAAAAAATCTCCTTCCGCAGAAAAAGAAAACGTCCTGCTCTCTTGTTACACTCATCTGATCACGTTGATGTGATGTAGAAAATCAGAAACTTAATTAAAGGACATCTGAGCTCCTTTCTGATGTACGTCACATATTCATCACCACCACCACCACCAAAACAAATGTACATGTTGACTACAGGCTGGCGGCAAAGCTGGTTTTCTACAAAGTATTCAATGTATCCATGAATTGTTCCCTCTTGTTGAACGAACACAAATGGATTTCCTACTAAAACTAAGATTAGCCAACTTTTCACCAAAGTGTGCCTATGTAAGTACAACCGCTGTCAACATCAACCACGAGTCATATGTATGTATGTATACCAACTTACACATATACATTGCATTGGAACATATCTACATATATGTACTTTTATATGAGCTGTATGTAGTTTGGGGGTAAAATGTCCTAATTCTATAAAAGTGGTTAGTTTCACGTCACCAACCACCACGACGACCATCACCCTGATAATAATCAGCATCATCCATCGCCATCGCCATTCTCTATCTACCTTTACGAAAGAGACAGGCAACCGTCACTGCTGTAATTGAAGGGGTTACCTCCACATGTAATTCCAGCTGCTCTAGCTTCTGTTATTATTAGTAGAGAAAGTATGAGCAAAGCAGGAGGAGCATAGTACCACCACCGCTATGGTTAGTAATAAAAAATGATGATGGTTGGGTGAACGAATTGGAATGGATTTTTTATTTTTTTATTCGCATTTTGTTCAGGTTGGGAAAGTGGAGGGTTGCTGACAGAGTGAAATGGGAAAAGTCAATCCAATAATGCTTCTGGCTGTTCTTTCTTTCGTCTTCACTTTTTCCTCTTCTCCTTCCGCTCGTCCATCCGCCATTCCTTTCACTTGCGAACTCTCTCTCTTGCTGAACAGTTGAATAGACATTTTAGGGGTTTCTTCCCATTTTTTTACTTTCCATTTATTTATAGCGAGATGAACATACAGGTTCATATTTAGTTGTTCCTCTAAAAGTATATCCTCATATTTTCTACAATTTTCTTTCGAAATTCAAAAAAGTGCAGTTGTCGTGCTGCCATTATATATGTCCTATTCTTCATCCTTTTGTGATCCAAGGATTTACGGGTTTTACAAGAAGAACAAGTCTCAAATAAAAAAATATCTGGATCTACTTCCGATTTCAGGTCATATTCTATAATATACATAATATATACCATCTGTCTGCAAGCCCATTTGTGTAAAAGTCTTTTAAGCCATATAAAAAATCTGCCTTTCTTCATCCAAACATATTTGTGCGTTTATCCCGTTAACTCTTATTTTTTTGCAAAATGAAGGAGGAAGAGGAAGGATAAATTCATAATAGTTAAATGAAGGAAGACAGACACTGGGCTTACGGAGCAGCAGTGTGTGTCTAGTCCCAGGAGATGACAATGGGATTGAGATGATAATGAGGATCAGAAAAGAAGAGAAAAGAATGGGGTGAATGAATGATAGGAAGAAAAAGTCAGTTCGTACATCTGCTTTCTCAAAATCTTTATTATTCAAGAATAAAAAATTCTCAAGTATAATATATCAAGTACTATAAAACCTGAATCAGCATGAAGGATTGGAATGAGGATATCATGAATATCAGCAGAAGGCACTACCACTAATAATAGAAGTAATGTATACCATCAGTTTTCTTACTTTTACCGAAGATCAACAAATATGCATGTATAAACTCATATTATGTGATATATTCTTGAAGGGTATTTCAATTATTGGGATGATGGATTTTCATCACGTCTTCATTTCTCATAAGAGGTCTTTCCTTACTAAAATTGAATTTTTTACGTACAAATGCATTTATTATCTATTTTTACCAACTTAAGTATATGTCTACCAAAAATCACATGAATGCATTGATTCATCCTTCTTTTGTATAAGTTGGTCTATAGATAAATTCTTGGTATTCTTTGTGTAGAAGCCTTTTCATCAGATTTTAATAAGTGGGGTATTGTAAGACTTCATTTATTACCTTTTTATCTCGATCTTCTACCAATGAATTTTTATGCCCTTAGAATGAATTCAAAATGTCTTACGATTTGATGAGGTCGAAGGTTTGCCATGCTGGTGTCACTCATAATCAAACGAGATATTTAGAGATACTGAATTTTATCGATGCTAGCAGAACAACAGGCAATGATTAGTCTCTTGTGAGTATTTTTTCAGGGAAATTGAATTTGCACCAACACTTCATAAAATGACAATCACCAGTTTTTCTTCTTCGAATAACCAAAAGAATACTGGAATGAAAACTTGAAGTAAAGTGGTGTAACTTTAATTGGCACTCCTTTGCATTTTTATACTTTTTTTGCGGAAGTAACTAGTCTAACTCTTGCCGTTTGTGCAATTACACTTTTTCCATTCAAATTCGTATTACAAAACGTAGGGTAATTTTTTCAAAAGGCATTCACAGGTTGATTAGAATATGGCTTATGTGCGTCTTGGGAATTGTAGATATCTTGTTAGCAAGTAGGGGAAAGTATCAAGCAAGCAAGTTCACATGTGCAATGTTAACTTTATTCCAGCTACTCGCCGGCATTTGAATTTGAATGCAATGAATAAAATGATCATCCATTGTAGAGAACTTGCTTCTACTACTTCACGTAACATAATATTTCATAGCAGTTTGCTAACTTAAAAAACCATCCCTGAAGTGCTTCAGCTGAACGCACAACGTTTATGTGTTTCCTCAGAGAATTGCACATTATCCATCTTTATCGTTATCTGTAAAGGGCAGACATATGTAGACTTTCTCTCTCTCTCTTCTCTGCTAGTTGTTAACTTAGCTGTTGCAGTATATGTAGCAGAACTAGCTTTTTTATTTATATGACGAGAAAATCTTGTATTCTCTCGCAGAAAGTTTCATAATAAAAAACGAGTTGAATATGTAGCTGTACAAGTAGTACTTGTTTCGGGAACGAAATGTACTCAACTGTCAGTGAAAGCACAACCACTTCATTCTACAACAAAACCAGCAGCACATAATGCTCTAGACCTTTGCTAGTTTTTTTCCCTGCCATTTCACATTTGCAGTAAAATATCGTGCATCATTTATATACTGTCTATATGGCATGATGCTTAATGCATATATGTCCTCTCGTGACACTCTGCAGTTTACTCACCGACAGAAACCCAAAAAACCAGGCACAATTACTACGGTTGATAATGTCATGACTAAAGTGGAAGTGGAAATGTATGGACAACAACTGCTTATTCAACTGACAGTACATTTTTAGGTACATAATTTTTGGAGGAAACAGTAGCAAAAAAGGTTTCATATAAAAAGAAAAGTAATTCATTTAATACATACATTTGTGTATATGTATGTTATGTTGTATATAAAATTCGCTGTATGCATACTTTCATCATCATCCACGGTTCAGAGATGTTGTACATTCGTTTTATACTTTTGATGCAAAAAATATGTATGCGCGCTCAAAAAGCGTTTCTATTTGCAGCTCTCTACACTACACGACGAGTCTTGTAGTTTTTCTGACTGCTGATACGATTATGATTATGGAAGTATCCGATGGGATTAAAATCCATTTCATGAAATCGTGCTGAGAGGAGAAGAAGACTCATAATGAATTTCAATGAATGTTCATAACAGAATTTTCTTGCCTTTTCACTTGAAAACGACCCTCCTCACTGATAATGATGACGATGATGATGTTGATGATGCGGTAGTGGTAGATGATCATCATAACAATCATATTGCTGTATGAATAGCTCTCCAGCTTACCTATTACGCAGTAGATCTAACTTTTCATACTGAATTTCTGTGCAAATTCACAGATATCATAACAAGGAAAACGAGGATATTTGTTACTTTGTTACAATATGCTAAATGTCAACGAATGAGAATTTATATGGAACATTTTCATAAGAAATTCCAGGAAAGTTGCTTTCATGTTCAGATGTTGTTTTTAAAAAACGTTTGGTAGAGATGATGATTATTTGCTCAATATGCGTTGGCGGTAAATATTTTGAGAGTGATTCGTTAGAAGGAAATTGGAAATTACGCGAGATCATGGAACATTCCTCTTGGGTCACGTCCTTGTGTAAACTTTCCATGCAATTTTATTAACCACATTGCAAACTCACGCAATGTACACAAACACACTAGACTCTTTCAGTTCAACATGACACGACATCATTTTCTTCGCCATCAACCAGCATTACCACAAACCACAGTGATCATTTCCTTCATCATCATCGTCCAATCAAATCAGCGACTGCTTTAGCTGTTTACTGGTCATTTCGCTGAAATGAAAGTGTTTTAATGTTGGCTAGATGAGTTTTTATCTTGGATTAGTACGGCAATCTCTTTGTAAGCTACTCGTGCGTAAGGTAAATTAATTCAAGGTGGTTACTATCCATTCACCAAAGGGTAATTGGTTATTTTAGGTACTTGAGATGAAAGGTGGATAAATAGAATATTACCTAGAAAAACACTACAGCATAAAATGAGATCTCTCACAGCGTAATTTCAAAGGTTAATATAGTTTGAGGATATGAAATTTCTTCAAGTTTTAACCCGATTCCTGCAGATATTTGATTTTCGAAATCTTGAATGATTATAATGAGTATAAAAATGTTTTGCACTCCCAACTAGAAAGTGCTTCTATATAGTTCATGTTATTGAATTAAGCAACTCTTGACGTTTTGGATGAAAGTTGGCAAAGTTGTTTTACTTGCCTCTTTACACACTTGAGAGGAAAGTAATGAACACAAAGTTATGTACATAATAATATACCGAATGTAATATAGTTAGACGCATTGCAGAAAACCTCTTGTTCATATATATTTTCTCTTTTCAAAAATTATTACTACTTGTGCGTAGCGTACAAGTAATGAAAACGAATGAGCCATGCAATTTATTAGCTTATCCTAAGTAGAAATGGCTGCTGTTTTTGCTGCTGTAGTAATCTTGAGTCAAGTACTATCCACTCATAATCACATGGCTCACTTTTCAAGAGAAAATGAAATAAAACGGATGTTTTTCTATGTACTCTTAATTACCGAGGTTTAAATGAATATTTTTCGTTAAGGATTGGAAAACCAGTGAGAAGAAAGATTTTTTTCATTTACTGTACTACAAGGATTTATTGTATGAAAATCAAAACAAGCTGTTTACTCGTAACAACGATTAATTTAATCTTTGTTCCAACTAGATCCTTATACACGATTAAAGTGGAAGAAAAATATTATATCAGATTTGAACAAAAACATGTTTTATTCATTGTGCTACATACTATATCATACATTGCTTCAACAAACTTACAAAGTACGCATGATATACTCACATTACATATTATACAATTTATTGCTCACATGTAATATTTGTACAGTGAAGTATAAAATAAAAATAGATTATGACAAGATTAAGTTGGATCTCAGGGCTACTCTTTATACTAAGGGAAAGATTTTATTAACAAAGTTTCATTAAACTTAATGGGCAAACGTAATTTTGTTATCAAAATTCTGTTATGAATTCGTGCAGAAAAGTACGAACATAGCTATATCACTATTTATTTCTACCAACTAAAACTATTACGATTATAGTAGTTAGAGTAGCAGTGCTCTGAAAATATACCTTTACATGCACAACAGCTCTGCCCCTAGGGGTTTATTCTATTTGAATAGAGTCGCTCGTACAAATTCTCTTTTCTGTAATTTGGCATAGTAAATAGTAAGTCAAATTCATAACACGATGAGTCAAGTGTACTGCCAACACCAAGTTCATTCTTTTATGAATCATTCTTTCCCTTCTCTTTTAAATAAATGTTGCCCTACATAGCACTGTTGAGTGCATAGTTTTCTCCTTTTGTGTCTAGGTTTTGGGTAGTTCGGTGAATACAAAAAATAGAGATTGCAAGAAGATACAATTGTTATAATAAAATGTATATCTAACTGCGAGCTACGCACAATGTGACTAAATAATACATTTTGGTGGAACAAAAAAAGAAGCTGACTTGAGTAAAAATTTGACAATGATATTATTTGTGTGTTCTAACTCATTCGTTGGCTGGGGAGGTCAATACTGTATGTACATTAGGTATGCATATATGATAGTAGCGTTTCATATGGAGTACTAGAAATACATTAATATATTAATTTTCATAGAACTCACAGACAGTACATTCTATTTTATTGTATGCCAGTGATCTAGTGAAAACTCATACCATTATGCGAATTAAAGATACATCGTTCGTTACCACACAAATACACAATAGGCCTTTGGGGATGTGACCTGATGAAAAGGAAGCAATAAATTTTGTTTCTTTCTTCTACACTAGTTGCAATACACAATCAGGAAAGAAAATAAGGGTCTAGGCAGACCAGTAGCCCACCACACTACTATGGTTGATAGTTGTCCACCAACCCAACTATGTGGTTACTTTGAAAACCAATGCATTCTTTTGGGGGAGGAAAGAATGGGAGAAAAGTGGTGAAAGGAAATGAAATGTAGGGTCCAGGTTAAATACTTACACAAAAGCATTTTCCTCCCATTATTGCACTGCGGCTAGGATTTTATCAATGAAGCATTGTGTATACGTCGTACGTACTATTATGGCTTAAAACCAAGAGAGAAATGTAAGTATTTTGGGAAGTATGCTTTCCCGAAAATATTTGATATATTTGCGCTCTATGGTATGTGCGAGCCTTTCACATTCTTGAAAATTTGGTTGATTCAGGCTCTCTGAAAAAGTTCAACTTTAGTGCTCTTTACTCATTACTTTTTGTCGTCCACCAAGTAATTTATCTTGTGAATGTGTGTGTGTGGTACATGGACAAGTGTGTGGGTACTGGTACCACCACCAGAACAAATGATAAGTGAAAGTGAGAGAGGAACAGAGAAAAATAGGCGAGGTTACACTTCGAACAAAAAGCAATTTATAAACGTTTTTGGGACAGGGTGCCTATTCTCCATATTCCATAAATAACTGTTGTATGAGTGGGGATGATTCAGGGTGAGGGCAAAGGGTGATGGTGTTGATAATTTAGTTGTTCGGCCTTCGTGGTTACCTTTACCTTGTATACTATGGTTCTTCTGTCACTTTAAATATTCAGTATATCAGAGTATTCTTGCCTTAAAATGTGAAGTTAGTTGGATGCTTTAAAAAAGTAAAATAATGATTTGTATTGGTGCAGCATGTGCGTAAAATTGTGAAAATCTCTATTTTTCACATGAAAGGGGAATATTTAACAACAGTACTTCTTACTGCGTTTCAGTGTTTTTCGCCTTATTTTTAGCGTGCTGAAATGTGAGTCCACCACAATTTCTGTGTAGTATCCTAATGATTATGGCGTGCCTACGCCCTATATGTATTCTGCTTTTTCCCTCAGTCTTGTCTCACAAATTCATAATGAAGCTGAGAACAATACAAAGCGTGATTTAAGCTGCTTAACCATGGTTTGTGTCCAATTTTCAGTCCTTTTCTGTGTACTTAAATATTTTCTGTTAGTTACTTCATTTTACTAAGCACACACATACACACCACAAATCATTGGAGATTTTTTAAAATTTCGCTTGTCTATTAGAAAAAGCTGTTGGGAAGGCTGCTGCTGTGCTGACTGAAGAAAAATAGCTCTGTAAGTCTATGAACAGTCGTTCCCAACTAATGATTCAGTGGGATTTTGTTCGTTTTTTTGTTTAAGTTTCCCTAATCAGTCAATGTGCATGTGTTTTGCCATTAGACTGGACGTGCACGCCTACTGTCTACCTACAAACAAAAGTAAATGATTATTAGACTAATGAGCTTGCCAAAATACTAACACTGTCCTAGGGTTTTACAGCATTACCACATGAAATGATTGTGTTTCGGAAGAGAAAAAAACCGATGTTAGAAATTTTGTTTAGATGGAAAGTTTCCCAGAATAAAAGAGTCCCTGCCCTGGTCTGATGAATTTGAGCAGATTTCTGAAGAAACCGTTACATTTTTATGACTACAAGGCACGAATATATAGAATATATGCCAGCCCACCGGGAAAATAATACAAGGAACTTATTTAGGAAATAGTAAAGTAGCCATTTTCTGTTATGATTGGAATAATTCCATGTGTAAATTTGTTTGTAGTATTTTTCCGTACTATTTTGTACAAAATATAAGGTACGGTTTTCGGTAACAAATTACAGAGAAAAATATCGGAAGGTAACCAAATTAAAGTAGAACGAAAACATATGTACATGACGTCAATCAATTTTACATGACTGGATAGAGGAAACATGGTACGGAGATGTTTGCAATGGACAAATGATAAAATAAATGAGATTCATGTTGGTAATGTTGATTTACATGAAATTTTACTCGCTTGTCTCTCTTTATTGTTTCCGCATACAAAATGTACAGTACAACAAAGCACAAGTCAAAAACATTCGCCTGATATCCAAATACTAAAACAATAGTCACGTAAGCAGGAAGACAACTGATATGATTTGGTATTTTGTGATCTAATTATTTTCAGCATAAATGAATTTAGTCACAACATCCTTTCTAATTTATATTTGCACAAAAGATAATTTCTAGCACGCTACACAAATATGTATGTAGGTATGTATTGCTCACATAAAAATACAGATCTGATATGGTTTAAATAGATTTTTTACTTTCACACGAGTTCTTCTACACAACAAGAAATTTGCAGAAGAAGAGCTAGTGTCGAATAGAAAACAAACCTATCCAAAACGTGTTCGTAAAACAAATGTATAGCTCACATTTTTTTGCAATCAGCCATACTAGTATGACCATTCATAAAATAAAATCTCTGATATGTGTATTCCTGCATGAAATGACACTTATGAGTCCCTTGGGTTTTTTCCACGTTGCTGTTCCTCTGTTTATGATGTACCATTTTACCTAACAAGTGTGCATGTAAAAGCAGCCTTTTTGCATGCAGCCGCCCGTGTCGTGGTAATTGCGTTTACTGAACTATTCATAATTGAATTGAAGTGTGTAGTAATCGTAATGCGAACCTGTAAAGCAACAAACGAGAAAGTCGTTCTCCATTGCTCCATTCCCTGTAAACTAATGACTTTAAGCGTAATTACCGAGTACTTTAGCAGTGTAAGTAAGTCCATAAAAGAATAATTTCCGAGAGAGTAGTGCAGAGTGAAAAGAGCAACTTTGCACGTACCCTGTACACCACTTCAATGTGCATACCTAACTAGATCTTTTTGTAAAGAATTCATAAACTGCAAATTTTATATTCTGTTTGTTGGCTATGATGATGGTCATTCCTTTTGATCTCCCTTCCTAAAATTTTAATCACAAATATGAGCAAATAGTAAGCAGTTGTAGTGTACTAGACTGCAAAATTTGAAGTAAACAAAATTCAAAACTACTGTTCTGCATACTCAGTGCACAATTAAATATTGTAATGAATGACCATTTCCTTTTTATTGTTGTTTTCTCTTTCTCCCACTCTCTCGGTGTGTCATTTCATGTAACATTGCGAAATGGAAGCTGTTACAATTTTTCTGACGTGTCGTTACTCGTACATGCTAGTATGAGCAAGCAACACGCAATCAGGCCGAAGTTTTTTTCCACTACATGATTTCGGTGTGTTCAAATATTCTGATTCTGACTGATTATACATTAATTCAAACCATGCACGAGTTATTTCATTTAATATGGCGAGTTCTGCAGAGAAAAGGGATTTTTTATTTGCTAAAAATGGAACATTAAATAAGGCTCTAAATATGTGAAGTGTAGTGTAGTCCGCGTGTGTATTGTATAAATCCAACTGCGTTAATTCATGCACGCTGTAGGGTTAGTTAATTTAAAAAATAAATATGCATATTAAATAACTTTATTCGCACACACAAAACCAAGAGAACATAATAATTTCAAGCGCTTACCCTCGTCCTCGTCATACCTACTTTTCTGCTTGCTGTTGGCTCCAGACTTCTCAATTTGAATAAAAGGCGTAAGTAGATTAAATTCATTATGAAACTACTACGATAGCCTTGTGTAAAAGCAAATCTTTTTAGACATGTCCTGCTTTCTAAACCAAATTATTTTAGTCATATCAAATTATTAAGTATAGTTCTTAGTTTCAACTAGAGAGACATAACTAAATACAGATGTACATGAATGCATGATTATAAGTATAAATGTTATATTTATCTTGCTATAAAACCTATTATGCCAGAAAAATGAGCTGACTTTTTTGTACAATTCTCCTTCTTCCTCCATATCCTCGTAGGGTAGGGGATTACTTGTAATGTGAATGTAAAAAGTATTTAAAAGTCTCGACGAAATCTGGGGCTTTAGTGAAAGCTAACAAGTGCTTTAACCCTCTAATAGTTTTCAACACCGAACCAATAATAACAGTTACAGATTCTTTTGCTTCTACGAATTACAACAACGCGACGTCTGGGACATTTTCATTGAAAATAAAGCCTTCAAGATGAAATCCCTTCCTTTCATTTTAACACAATGAAATCCGTGTGTAATCCGGTCGATTTCTTCCACTTCTCGTATTTCGTCTTGTGCTCCAACCACACGCAAATCTATAAATATAAACTAGGATGCGGTAAAAAGAAGAAGAACGCAGTCTTGCTGGCTTGTCTCCAAGATTCATACACAGATTAAAATGGGCCATCTAACAAATTTCGAGATTTAAACACAAAAATCTTACAATTTTAAAGAGAAAAAAGCTGATTCTGGAATCGTCAGGAATGAAAAAAATGCAAACCAGTGCAAGCATGCATTTTGTTCATGTTTCATTTCATTAAAAATCACAAAGAAATGAATTTCTTTTTTTACAATGCTCAAAGACGGGAAAAGGAACTGTCTCCTCGTATCACTCCATTTTTCTCGCTTTCCCTCTCACTTGGCCTTTCGCTCTACTAAATATAAATGTTTCCTTTCACTGAAAAATTACGACATGCCAAGTGCGTCACTTTTTGAGAGAACTTCCGTAAAAATTTCACATCGAGTCTCCACAATTTCTTTCTTTGGAACGTGTACTTGAATGCAAAGGCTGTAAATTTAATGTTTTCATATATATATCATAAATATATGCATAAATATATTTATGTAACTATATCCTGAGAATATTATTAACAAAATTCGTTCATGTATTATGCAAAATGTAAGCAAGGAGAGAATGGCATTTGAAAAGTGTCAAATTGAGGGATATGAGCTGTGAAGTAAAGAAAAAGGGAAGTGGCATGTGCAACTTTCTATCTGGATTATTGCCTTTCGTTTCACAAATCCCATTTATGAATAAAAGATACAATAAAAACTGTTTCCAAAAGGTTATTTGTGTTTGGTACCTCCACACATTTGTATTCAAAAAATGGTTCAACAAAAACATATATTTTCTCAAATAATAATAACGCAAGCTGCCTTTGTAAATTAGATTGCTCGTCTTGATACGACATGGATGTATTATTATATAAATTTTGTTTGGTTTATGAAAGCATAAACTTCCGTTCAAACCAGATAGTTGATGTATTTATATTATGTAGATATTTTGCATTATAAAATCTTTATTGTGAAAATCTCAGTCATCTCAGCAGGAAGGATTGTGAAACTCGATTGCGTTTGCCAAAATTTGACATATTCTTGCATATGAAATACAAACGGTAGTAAACTAGCTTATTTTATTGTTTTCTTTTGTACTCAACTATTTCCTAAAATTCTTTTTTATATAATTTTATCTCACAATCCGAAGCAAATTGCTCTTTTTAATATTTAACAACATTTTGATCGACATACCTGTCAGTACCATTCAACCATCGCATATTTGCCGTAGGAGGTCTTTCTCTGTTTTTTCTAAATAACTACAGCATCAAAAACGTTTTTATCCAACCTTATTTTTTTCGGATTGAACATTCTTTTTTTTGCTTGTGTATACATAAAATATATACAACTTTACTACAATATGCCAGTTGCCAGTCGTCTCTGACAATCAGTGACATTTTGACTTCTGTGTGTACTGTGTAGAGAGAAAGCTTACCTAAGTCAGCCATCACCAAACATTTTTTTATTTTTTACTTCTTACACATCACATGCCGCTTTCAGATGTGTTGTGCCATTTTGTGTCTCGCATTTCATCCTTTCCTGCTGCTTCAATACAATGTACTGCTTCTTCTCAAATTTTTGCTTACAGACGTCTTCCGCCATACTAAAATATTAATGCTGGTAAATAGAAGTCCGAAAGTAGAAAGATGTGTTGCTCTAATGCACTAAAAGCAAACAAGGAAAAAACTAAGAGGAAAATGAGACAGGACATGAATTTTTCTTCTTGTGCTGCACATTTTACTATAAAAGAACCACTCTGTCTCCCTTTTTGTTCCTATTTTGATTCAGAATACTAATATAAAAGCAAATAGACACAAGAAATAAGAATAGAAAAAAATACGTTGCCGACAAAAGTCTAACCACTTTGTTCTTTCCTTTTTCCTTTCTCGCTTTGCCTTCCAATAATCGATTAAAAAAGAAAGAAAAAAAGGCTGTTCGAATTCTCGCCCTTTTTATCATCTCTCAACACATCTCTCCACAATTCTCTCAAAGTCCTTTTGGTTATTTGTGCTCTTTGTCTTTTCCATTTTAGTTTCTCTTTCCATGAAATAGTAATAATAAAAGTAAATAAATAAATGATTATCAAAATAGTACAGGAAACATTAAGTAACATTATCAGCTACTTTCGGAAGATGATAAAAAGGTTCCTCCTTTGAGCTTGGTGTTTGGTATTCTGTAGGGTAGTTATTTTGAAAGCCGGTTGTAAACCTCGTATCCATTATCAAGATGCTCGAAACTCGTTTCTTTCAAATATAAGATATGTATATGCATCACAACTAGAGCCACATTTAATGCTGTAAATGGAAATGGATACATAATATATTTTGTAAATTTTGTATTCTTTTAGTAGCTGCAAATTGACCCAACCGCACTAATGGAACGAAAAAACCTAAAATTCAGCAGCTGAATTTCAGCTAATGCTTAGTGATGTGATGAAAAAAATGGCTTACATGTCATCCTATACGTTTTTGTTCTTTTCCAAGTTTAGGTAGATTTTGGGGTGCTATATGGAATTTTATAATAATGGTAATCACACCTCTCTCGTTTCACTTCTCTTTCTCGTGTTTCAAGGCCGGATCCGGTTGCCGCCCTTCCGTCAATCAGGAAAATGCATTTGGCAAGCAAGTAGGCAATGAGTAAAGTATACAAGGTAGAAAACAAACACGAACCAATAAGTGGCTTAGCCTCAAGCGAATCCAGTAAAATTTATATCATATTTCGTTATTCTCGCCAAGAAAGTGGTAGTCCTGTAGATTGTACGTACACCTCCACCTCCACCACATTTTTTCTTTTGGGAACAGTTTTTAGGCTAACAGCCAGTCTTAATAATAAAAATTCTTGGAGTGCCAAAAGAATAGTTGCGTGAGTATCATGAATGCACACATGGCAAAAATTGAGCTGCTGGAGTTACTCCTCCCTTTCCCTTTATTATTATTAAATTTCAAATTGATTACGAAAATAATGTATAAAAAGCAATGACACATTAAAAGGTTAGTCAACAATAAAAGCGCAACATAGTTTGAAAATCGATCAACCACAATATACGCTAAAGTGCAGATTTGTCTTTAGAACCAACAAATCTCGTGTGTAGTCGAAAGATTGAAATATATGCTTTTAAAGACTATTAAGGGTCAACAGAAAAGAATTATAAGGTATTACCAGCTTTACCCATACATCCAACGTTATTATATTTACATTCTTCGGCTATTGTTCTCTTTTGCATTGTTACACCGCTGCATATACACAACTTTCTCTTGATATTTTAACTACAGATTTTAGTAAGTTTCCCAACAAAAAGCTGGCATGGCAGGAGGAGAGAGGGAAGTCGCAAATAACAAGTTTGAAAGAGTACAGGGGATGGCGTGATGCATGATGGCAGGGCATAGTAGTGGCAGTCCTCCTATGTGGTGTGGTGGCCCTTGGCATGTCCAGAGAATATAAATCAGTCTCCTGCCACTGTTATAACCAAGGAGCAAACCAACAATCTACTACACAACTTTCTCCTTTATTCTTGCGAAACGCAGCAGTATTCCCTGTATAACATCAACTCATGCTATTCCACCACCACACCGCCGCCGCCATCACACCAACCCACCACCATATACAATTACTATTGCCATTTTCCAACAACAAACATTCGTCTTCTTTCTTCCTCTTCTTCGTCATCATCATCATTATTTTCTTCTTCTTTTACTTGGCTTAAAGTGTTTAAACTACAAGGAAAATCCAGCTTGTTGGATGTCTAGGTATAGACAGTGGGCACTTTGGCATTTAGCTCTAGCATACATCCTACTATGCCTACAGACACCATAAACTCATGGCTTATTTCTTAGAATAGAATAGACCCATTTATGAATCTAAATTGCTGGATGGTTTCACTCTGCTACTTATAGAACATGCCATACGTAACGAAACGTACCGTTGGGGCTCGTTTATACTTTTGAAATATACACGTGTCTTGAGTCTGAAGAGAAATTGGCTATACACACATGCAACTCTCAGACAAAAACAAGGGAAAAGAAAAAAAAGATAAGGTATACAACAGCAATACATGAAGTTACTTTCTCAATGTTACATATTCTCTCAACATTCCAATGAAACTCTGCACCCTTTCTCTTGTTCATCACTACTACGTGGTTGGCGGTGTCGGTTGGTGTATAAAAGAAAAAAGGGGAAAGAGAGGAGGAAACACAAGTCAACTCAACTCATGATTTCCTTCCGCCTCCCGTTCATAATAATAACAAGGAAAACTTAAGAGCTTTCTTTCTTCGTCAGCGGCAGGAACAAGTTGAAAATCAGAGTCAAGATAAAGTACCACAATGGAAGTTGTGTATTCAGCCCTCAATCTTCTATTCTATACGGTGACTAGACAGTGGAAATTAGATTTAGCTTAAAGTTCTTCATTGCTTAACATCATCAATAAATACTTGGAATATAACAAACACTCCCCACTTCTTCCGTTTTGGCAGTAACGTTCTGAATAGATCGCAAAAAACTTGATTTTTTTGTGAATAAGAATAAACAAAAAAGAAAAGTGGGAGAGATAAAAAGTTAGTTTTTTATAGAAAATTTGCGCAAAGCAGCGAGAACGAGTTGAAGCGTACTGCATAGCATTAATTCTATCGCTGATGTTTTTGCTGCAGTGGAATGAAAATGACATTTAATCCGTTTGACTTCCTCTGTCGGTTGCTTTATTAAAGCAACGTTGCATGTTATTTTTTAAACAAATTCACTGAATCACATTATGAAACTCCACAGCATGCAATTATTGTGAGGGAGGAATGATATGGCTACTTGATCTGCAGCAGAGATAAGATGGATCACCATTCGAAAAACTGTTTCAAACAAGTAGCAAGTTTTGTCTCAGAATATCTTTTGCGTGCATAACAATACTTTTATTAGCAAGCAAATATTTTGTATTTAATTAAATTTTTAAGTGGTACAAAATACAAACCATACAACTCTTCAAAGCAATGAAGATGTCTTGTAACAACTGTCAGAATAAATCCGTTTTTTGCTTAAATGTTTTGTGTTCTTATGTATCCCATTTGACATATCTTCATCTTCAATGCATGTCACCGAAAAAGCTATCCAAGTATAGTACCGTAAAAATGTAGTTTTAAGAGTTTAAATCTTGAGATTATTAAAGAATTTTGCTGAAGAAGCATTTTAGCGAGTTCACTTCGATTCATTTAGCAATGTGTAGGTATCTTTACAGTACTTTTTAGGGGTTTCGAAACATATTTTTAATGTATACTTTTATGTACACATGTACATAAGCAGTTAATTCACAAGTTCGCTTCGGTTCAATTTCATACATAGCAGCAAATTTTATGCGCAATAAGTTTTATACAAATCTAAAATAATGTTTCAGCTATTACTTCTGCATACAGAATTACAGAAGCAAACATTGAAATGATTAACACACACTCTCCGCTGTTGGAATAAAAACTTTATTCATTGCATTTCTACTCCATAGCTCTACATAATGCATGAGATAAAGTCTGTCTCATTTTTTATGACTGCGAGTGTCAACCTGTGATCCATACGACGATACGATTAATAAATTATTTGACTGCATCACAATTTAAGTTTCCCAACCATTCAAAACTCATATCCTATAAGTCGCTTTATTGGGTAATGGTATTTATGTAAATCCCTCTATCAAATATAGCATAAAATGGATTTATCCATCTATAACATGTGTGGCAATCATAATACCTAAATGAAATCCGCAAGGATATAATGATACCCTTTAGTATAAATTTCAAATCTTTGTTATAAAACTAGACGAGCGTGAGACACTCATGGTACTTCCAGCTGTGAACTGTGTCAGTTTCCAATTTTGTCATTCGTTATTATCCCCCTACCTCCGCTTCTACACAATAGCACCAACGATCCAGACACTGTACTGCTGTTACCTTTACACATTTGGTTCAAGTGTTTAAATTTCATCCATACTATCCTATAAAAAGATGTATTATATTATATTATACTTTTGCCTCCCCAAACGACTTGTTAAGGTGACAATAAAAACGAGATCCTATAACTCGTTCACTCAGTCAGTCTTAATACAACTTGCACGATCGAGATCATCACCGAACCCCAAAACTACATTTTTTCATTACCTTCTTCTCTCTCGTCTTTCACTTTGAAGAAAGGCTCTCTTAGACTGACTGTCTTGCTCTTCTACACTCCACTTTTCCCAACAAGTATTCTACTCTGAGGATAATATAAGTTATTCAAGATGAGAATCTTTCTAACAAGTTGACGATGATGTGGTGTTAGCTAAAGGAAGACAGGCAAAAGTATTTGCCTAGTGCCACTTTTACTCTCACTTCTTTACTCACAGCATTATTTAGTCTTCACGCTTGAGAATAAGAGGTAGAAAGGAAGAAAGAGAAGGAGAAAAGGTGATAGGTGTTTCAAAATACCACTATTTCAACCACAAAACTTATACAAATATATGTCTATGAATACCAATGTTCTCTCGATATCACACTTGACAAGTCTCTTCTGTATTCAAAACACTTTCCTCATCTCTCATCTCACCCGTTTTGGGTCCTCATCATCAGCTACGTGGCCTTGCCCTCAAATACTACATCATTTATTCCTGGAACTGACTTTTCTTTCTAATATATTAAAATACAGACGAAAAAAATTCTACTCTAATGATGAAGAATTTCTCAAATTTTTTTTCTGCTATGCACCTTTTATGCTGATGTCATCGATTTTTTTAATGCAGCAATCATGTCAATATTAATACAGTGATGGAGATGACATTTCTACGAGTTATTAAAAATGAAAAAGATGTAAAAACGTGTAGTTTTATTATGTTACACCTTGAAATGCTATAAACAGACTATTGGCTGGCTGTTTGTCGATACACGTGCTGTGTAGGAGGCTCAATACACAAAAATAATCAAGATGTCTGACTCGTATAAAAAGTGTCAATTAATATGTAATGTCGCTTTCTCTTTTATTTTATTTTTTGCTGTCGAGGTTTTCTGCTGAAAATGTTTAAACTGTATACAACCAAACACTAATTAATGATAAGACTATTTTTGTCGTGTGAACTTGCACGTGTTTGCTACTGAAACCTCTTAATGAATCACTATGCTCAAAATATTTACATTCTATACATTTTAATGTTCAGAAGATTTGTTTATGAAATATATGAAAAGACGAATAATCAGTCATTTGATGAAAATGAAAGTTTCAGAGAAAAACTTTTCGTAGCTTTTACCCTCTTAATTTTTCTCACTCTTTCTATATATGTCAAAATTTCCCATTTACTCTGATATCAACAAAGAGAAGCTCTGTAAGTTTCAAAAGAAATGAGCTCATTAAATGGCTACAACCTTCAACTTCTACTATACTTTTCTCCTCTTTTAATGAAAGTACATAAAGTAATATCAAACAAAAATCAGATTGTAAGATTGTAAGCTTCAGTGGAAAAAGGATGGCCTTTAAAAAGGGTTTCCGAAGCCGACAGAGTTTTTACTTTCACTCACAATGCATGTAACGTAGGCTGTCTCCATTAGCGCTTCGAAAGAAACATCATCATTTCATCCTATCGTGCATGCATGTATGGCGGCAGCAGCAGGGAGGGCGACCATTCAGAGTGAACTCTTTTTGGAAAATGAAACAATAGCAATCAAACAAATAGGCAGGAACAAATACAATGGCATAGATGAAGCTACTATGCTAAGTATGTACGCATACTCTTTATTACGTCAAGTATAGTTCGAGTTCGATTCAAAACTACGAAATATACATATTTTCTTTCTCTGTCTGTGCTTCACCAATTCCATTTTCTAACAAAAGTAAACTTTTACTATCCACTTTTTATTCTTGTTTGTATACGTTGTCTACAGCGTTGTCCAATATAGGTACATAGGTATATATACGTATGCGCATTATGCAAGCACTGAAATATCATTATGATCATCTATATGGTACAATATGCTTGTTTTTATGGTTATATAAAACGGAAAAGATGTGCATATATGATATGTAAATCAACAAAAGAATTTTGTTGGTGAAGTAAGGTCTGCTCTGTTGCTTTGACTTTAACAAGAGAATTGAATAAAAGCGTTACGAAAAGAAAACATGTGATGTAACAAAACGAGCTTGAAAAAAAAGAAGACAACAATTGACTGGAAGATAAAAGGAGGGTTTTTTGCTTTTTGAGATGATGGTGGTAAGGAAGGGTGAAAAATTGGCTTCCATTCGACCAAGACAAGTTTGTGTCTTTCTTTTCAAGTGGAAATCAGCAGGTAGCCTTTGTCACGCATATATAAACCCAATGTTGCGCTATACTTGTTTTTACGAGCGCTCATTCTTTCTTCTTTCCTTTCATGCATATGGTAGTTGTAGACTATAAAGTATACAGGTAGAAAAAGTAGAAAAAAAGCAAAGTGTATGGCTTTCTACCTCGTAATATACCTGAGGCACCATAAATGTCTTCGTAAATCAATTTTATAGTAGTGCAATGCATGAACGTAAAATGTTAGTATGAATGGATGTATCATATAAGGATGTACACTGTATATTTTTATTAAGAAATTATATTATCGATACTTCTTCCGCTTGATACAAAGAAATGATATGATGTACATGCATAGACATAAAAAGGGAAAAGTCCGGGTCGATCCGGTTGAATGGTAGTGGCAGAAGTAGTGGTAGTTGAAGAATAAAAAAGTAGTCGTTGTGTGTCGCATATCAAAACCAAGTGACTTTGTCAGATCACTTCCCATGCATTCTTATTTCTTCGTTTCCACTTTTCTTTCATTTTCCTATTCATCGACTATGAACCACTCGACTCATCCTTGCTGTCACATTTTGCTACTTCTGTACATTTCTGTGTAGAGCCATATACATAAATGAATACAGAAGTGTATATTAGTACACAGTAAAGTTTTGAAAGAAAAAAAGTTGAACTGGTGCCTCCTGGTCCAACCAGTTTCTTTTTCTGACATAATGTCAAAACGGCAAATGGTTAATTTATATAAAACTTCTTCCACGCGATAGGTTTTTTAAAAGTTTAGTGTCCAGTTTCAGTCAAGGCATTCGGGAATTCTTTCAAATGCTTTTTTGGATTTTTTCATAAAAATGATTGCATCAAGAATTGTCGAATGAAATTCTTGTTGTCATCGAATTTGAATGCCAAAATAGGATGGCCGTTAACTTTTTGTTATTTTATTTTGGGGACTGGGGACGCAGTCTGTGAACAAACATGCAAATTTGGCTCTTATGAAATATCAAAACCGACATAATTGCGAATTGAATCCAGCTCGAGAATATTGATGTGTACTCATGCATACTAGAAAGTGAGCATCTTATAGAAGTTATAGATACGATCATGAGAAGTTAAAGTTCGAAGTAGACGTGGTATTTCTTGGATACCTGTAGAACCAGAAGTCGTAGAACCAATATCAATGGCTCATTAGAATGACAAAAATCTTAACTACCAGAAGTAAAATTAATTAAAAAATCGATAGTTCATATTTTTCATAAATTGAGTTTGAATGATGAGCTATATGGAAGTAGCATGTACTGCTAAAATAACACAATAAATAAATGTAAAAACAAATGCTACTTTTATTCATGCAAATCTATGTGTATATGAGCAAATCAAATTGCAATCATACAAATCGATGTTTATGCGAGCAAATTAAATTATGAGCAAAAACCATAGTTACACTTTCAAACATAAATCAACATGTGGTATTATTATGCTAAATTTAATTTAAATTTTAGATGCACATTTTTTCATCCAAAATATTGCATTTCTGGAGTTTTTTGTTGTTAAATTATAATATTCTAATATTCTCTTGTCAAAGCTTTGCTTTAATCATTGTTTATTGCATTTTGGCTACATAAATCTAAAAATGCCCCGCATGTGTGCAGTATCTTCGTGCTCCAATTCTAAGAAAGCAAGTGATGTTATTCACCGGTTTCCAGCAGTGACTCAAGTTCACAAACGAAAAGCATGGGAGGATTTCGCAGATAGAGCCTCAGGGGAAGGAGCAAAACAGAAGAAGTATGAGCATTTTGGCATTTGCTCAAGGCACTTCACGGAGGCGGATTACCAAGAGGGTTCGAAGTTTTTAAAGGAGGAAGCTATTCCCAGCAACATTTCTGGTACGCCATTCATTATTATGCTCCATATTGATGAATAAGTCTTATCAACATAATTATCGTATTACTTATCTTTGGTTTTTAAATAGGAATTCCTGCTTTGAATGGAAAAGTTCAGCAAATGCCGTCAGACCGAGATTCATCGATAGATTTGCACTCCAAAATTCACTATCTCGAGGAATCCGTAAAGAAGTTACAAGCTACCAATGTTGAACTAGGCAAGAAAATTAAAGATCTGGAGAAACAACTCAAGCAAGGAGATGTCAAAGAAAAGCTGGACACAGTTTTGAGTAGATTTACCCCTGTAGTTCAAGCTATGCTTTTGAATCCGGAGAGGAAAAGAGGTCACTGGACCAGAGAAGATCTGACTGCAGCACTAAAATTATACAACATCTCAACCAAAGCCTATATGTACGTGCGAAAAAATCTGCTTCCACTTCCATGCCCAACTTATCTGAAAGATCATCTGGCAAAATTAGTCCTTCATCCCGATAAACCTATTCCGTCAGTTTTCAGTTTATTGAATGCGAATTTTGCTGATGAACACTACTACAGCCAGAAAACTTTGTGTGTCGAGATGAGTATCGACTCCCGATATGTTTATGATCAGCCTTTGGACCAAGTTTTTGGGGGAATGAAGAACGTGACGTTGTTTTGTGCACGAGGGTTACTTTGCAAATGGAAACAGCCTCTACTTTACAGCTTTAACGGGACAACTAATCACATCATGGATCTCATCACACTACTTTATGAAAATGGACTAAAAGTTTGTGGCGTAATTTCAGACATGGGACCGAAGAATGTAAAAATGTGGAAGGAATTAGGAATTGCAAAAGTCAACAAAGGCATCATTAACACCTCAAAATTTCCTCACCCTATTCAGACACAGGATTGTGTGTATTGGCTCACAGATTTTCCTCATCTCTTGCTTGCGTGATCACTTACTGGATTCATCTATTGTACTTCCTGGTGGTATTAGAGTTGATCGTTCATGGATCCAAGAATTAATATTGAGCCAAAAGTCCGACTACTTTTGAAGCACCGGGAAGGATACGAGGAAGTGGCTGACTTTTTTGATTTGATGAACGACTTCTCAGATCTTTTCAACTCAAAATAAATTCAAGACTGCTTATGGAATGTATCTTGAAGAACAAGAAGAGCTACTGAAATCTGTGGAAACGTTGTTGATGAATTGTAGGATTGGTTTAAGGAAGACAAAAATGTACGCTCCATTTCAAAAAGGATTTCTCTTGCTAATAAAATCAACGAGGGAACTGTTCGAAGACCTGAGAAGTCGAGTTCCTGGGATGAAGTATATTATGCTGTCACACTTAAATCAAGACTTTCTGGAAAACGTTTTCAGTCTCATCCGAAGTTTTGGAGGGTTCAATGCAAATCCTAATTGTGTTCAGTTTAAATACAGATTAAGAAAGTTGGTGTTGACCTGGAATTTCACTCATGGAAACGATCTTGAAGTGGACTACAACATACTGATTGGTGATATAAAATCCAGTTTTATACCTGAGGCATTTAGTGAGAATTCGTTAGAAGATGAATATTCCGAAGATATTTTACAGCAACTTCTATATGTAGATCCACATGTTGATGCAGTAAAAGATTATGTACTAGAAGATATGAATCAGGACTCTGTAATTCTGGAGGGCGGTCAAGAATATGTTGCCGGGTATATAGCATCAAAACTTCGTACATCGCACCCAGAATTATCTGCTGATCTCATGGGAGAAGAAAAACGAGCGTTGTGGGTTTCAAGGCTATCTAAAGGTGGTTTAATAGAACCGTCAGCTATTTGGTTCATATACTTTCAAAAGTTTGAAGATTTTTTTACCAGCATTAATCCTCCAATTTCGATTGATATGGAGCCAGGAGTTATGGGAAAGTTGACAAAATTGTTGCTGGAACGTTTTCCTGAGGTACCTGCCGCGATTGTTAAGTTTTACTCTCGTTGTCGTGTGTTTATCAGGATCAAGCATTTGAACAAGTTGATGCAAGATGAGAAGTTTAGAAGAGAGCACCAACGCCACTTGGCACTTCAGAGCGGACAAGAGGATTCACATGAGGAAGATGTGGATGAAGTGATGGAGCTTTCAGCATCCGGAGAAGAGATCTTGAAAGAATTTTTTGGTTGAATTTTGTTAGCAAGTTATCAAATTGTTTTCTTTTTAACTGTTGTTCGTTGAAAAATGTTCTTAATACTGTCAAATATTATGTTAAATAGATGTTGAATATATGTAAAATTAGTTTAAATTGGTTCTGAAGTAAGTTAAGTATACAATGATGCTTATTAACATTTACCGTATATTCAATTTGTACAAATAGTACAAGTACATTTCAAATTGCAATTGTACTTCTTTGTTTGCTTAAGTATAGTTTGGTTTTGTATGAAAATATTTAAATTTTTACGAATAAGTTTTAATTTTAATGAGTACTTTAATGTGTGCATAAGTATACTTTAGTTTGCATAAGTATACTTTAGTTTGCATAAGTATACTTTAGTTTGCATAAGTATACTTTAGTTTGCATAACCATACTTTAGTTTGCATAACCATACTTTAGTTTGCATAACCATACTTTAGTTTGCGTAAGTATACTTTAGTTTGCATAAGAATACTTTAGTTTGCATAAGTATACTTTAGTGTGCATTAGTATAATTTATGTTGCACGAGTCCCCTTTGGTTTGCACGTGTAGGACTAAATTTGCTCAGGTACATTATATTTGTATGTGTATATCAATACTCATGAGCTGGATTCAATTCGCAATTATGTCGGTTTTGATATTTCATAAGAGCCAAAGTTGCATGCTTGTTCACAGACTGCGTCCCCAATCCCCAAAATAAAAAAATAAAAAGTTAACGGCCATCCTATTTTGGCATTCAAATTCAAAATTCGATGACAACAAGAATTTCATTCTACAATTCTTGGACATGATAAAATTGATAAATGTAAAAAATGAGTGGAGACGTATTAAAGAACAAACTTATAGACTACGTAAAGTTTTAAGCAGTTTTAACAATCTCATCTACTAACAGCATAAATATAAACAGTAAATCAACTCTTGGGTCTACACTTAAAAGTAATTTTTATAATGGTTTTGTCTGTCTTTGTCTATGTCACGCAAATCAGGTAGAACACGCATCATCGTGCACGAAAAAAGGGATTTTCCATCATTTAGATTTATCACTAATAATATTTAACGCACTGTGATTTATGCATGATCAATTATTACTGGACCCATATGCAAGATAATTGTTGGATGAACATTTTATTCAAAAAAGATGAAAGTTTTAATAACGCAGCGGCAGTTTTGCTGAATCAACATTTTATTTTGATGGTGAAAACAAGATGAAGATGAGATGATTGTATGTACATTGTACACAAGTGGCCACTTTCATTTTCAAATAGTTTTGAATAATCATCAGTTTAAGTATGCGGACATGGCTTGGTCTAGGAAAGCATTTATTTGTAAAACGAACTGCAATTGCACTCCAATACATCTTTACTTTGTCGGTGTAGGACTTAATTTTTTGCTTACGTTTTCGTCAATGTTCGTGACGAATGATGGGACTTACTCAGCCATGGAGCCATGTACATTGTACCAATAACAATGTAGTACATCCTGTGACTGTCGCTTCTAAAAAGTTCTCATCAATAGACACTTGACGACTTGACATGACTTGCATGAGATGAGATAAGCATGTTCTGATGAGTTCATGCCATCATCACCCGTGTACATTTTTTAGTGATTCTTAGTAAAGTTCTTAAAAATATGACACAAAATAACACAATATTTTAGTTTCTACAAGTTGGTTTATATTCACTACTTTAGTGAACCGCCACCGCCACCACTACCTATTGTACTTAAAAGTTATAAAAATTGTTATGCCATGCATTGGCATAAATTGGATTATAGAGAAAATTTAGAACTCATCTGTTTTTAATTAACTCGTTTCTGAATGATTGCAAAACAGCTAATTGCCTCATTATATTTTACTGTTGTATAAATACGGTAACCTTTTTTAAATGAAATACACTGGAATTACTTCTCAGAATTCAGGAAAAGTTAAAATTTAGTAAATCAAAATCAACCAAAAATGTTGCGGTTTAAACAACACAAAATGGCTAAATAAAACTAAATGTGTGATGCGTAAATAATAGAATTGAATGAATAAAATAAAATGTATTTTTGATTGCTACTTAAACAAAATGCAATAATTTAGCGTACATCATCATGAACGCTTTCACATTCAACTTTGTTTTATTAAAATGATGCGGCATAAAAGAAGAAGACGCATAAACATTTTAAGAAAAGAAGTAGTATGCCACAATCAATTCATTTCGCCTGAGAAGATACACACATTTTTTTGCTCGATAAAAAGGCGAAGAAAAAATGTAGGTCAGTGGCTGCACTAATGAGGTGTCATACAGGTAGATAGAAAAATGAGAATGCATAAAGTTTTTGGTTTGTTGAAAATGTTTCATTGTCGCACGCAATTCGACAAAAAGCTTTGTTCTGTGTTCTGAATGCATGAATTCATTTCATGAGAAAAAACGCTAACAATCTACTTTACTTAAGTAATGATAAGCAAATAAAGAAATTGAAAAGTAAAGAGTAAAAAATAATCGAAATTGTTTCTCGGTCTCAATTTTAAAAAGTAAACTTGAAATAGAGAAAATAAACTCGTGTGACAAGTGCACACAAAGAATTTAGTTTTCGTTGTTTAATCACAAGAAAAAGTTTAATGAACTTAATTCAAACTGTTTTTGAATATGTTTTTTTTAGGTGGGCGACTTAATTGATGGCGGCACCTACAACTTAACAGTCAAGGGTACAGGCGGCCTGGAGTTCGAAAATACAACCCAACTCGAGTACTCCGCGAAAAGCAGTGCATTATTTATCCAAACTGACAAGCCGATTTACAAACCTGGAGAACTTGTGCAATTCCGAGTGCTCCTTCTAGACAGAAGTTTAAGGCCTAAAGGAGCTGGACCAATTGACGTCATTGCTAAGGACAGTCAAGGAAATGTTATCAAACAGTGGAGAAATCAGGTCGTTCAAAGGGGTCTCTTTGCATCAGAATTGCAGTTGAGCTCGCAACCCAACTTGGGTGATTGGATGTTGGAAGTGCAGTATAAAAGTCAGAAGGAAACTCAGCAGTTTACGATTAATGAGTATGTGCTACCAAAATTCAACGTGGAGATTCAGATGCCAGAGCATGGAACTTTTAACGAGTCAAAGATTACCGTCAGGGTTAGATCTACGTAAGTGTCATGTCATAAAATACATTTTTTGCTTTTCCATACATGTCACAGAGATAAAATTTCCTATTCTTAGGATAACGTATATAATATATTTTTCAAGTTTTTTGGCTTTTAAATTGCTTAAAAGTCCAGTTTTGCTAAACATGAATTCATTCATCAAAATCAATCTTGTGACATCACACATAAGTTTGCTTGAATCTAAAACAAAAATACAAAAGAGATGGTCACATTCGCAGAATGATCTTTATGCAAGCACCTGCACCTGCGCTTTTTGCCATTATGCTGATTTGGTGACTGTGAAATGATATTACGATGATGATGTTGCAAAATCTATTGAAAATACCACATGCCAAAACACGTCCAACGCCAACATGTCCAAAAGAATATGTAAATTACAAGTTTGAGCGACAGTGCAAAGTGGACACAGATGATTATGATAATCAAAAATGATTAATAAGTAGGTGTGCATGCATGCGCTGATAAAGTTCTGTAAATCATCATCATTAATTCGTAAATCGCGTCACTGCGATTTTGAAATTCAGCACACTAACGCAATGTAATCATGGAGTAACGTGCCAAAAAATGTGTTATATTGCAAAATGTTTATGGTGGCTTTGAACCCTTTTTGCAAATCGTTTACAAGATGAACAGTTCTATAGTAATTATACCAAATGCCATTTTAACAGATACACTTACGGAAAACCAGTCAAAGGCGAACTTGTCATCTCCGCTTATCCCACCATTCACTCCACCTATATTCAACCAGTGTTTACTGGGGTGAGCCGAAAGACTGTTAGGATTGATGGCTTGGCAGATGTGGAATTTGATTTGGTCAAGGAACTCCAGTAAGATTTTCAAAAATTAGCTAAAGGCCATATAGATGTTAGCTTAGTAATAATTACATGCTTTACAATTATTCAAAACAGACTGACAGACGATTACCAACGCGTTGTCCAATTGGAGGCGATGGTCACAGAGCGATTGACTGGCAGACAGCAGAATGCCACCAAGTCTATCACCCTTCACAAGTACGACTATAAGTTGGAAGTGATCCGTGGTGCTGAGTCATTCAAGCCTGGGCTTCCCTATTCCATTACCGTGAAAGTGGCCACCCAAGATGACGTGCCAGTCTCGGATCCCAATCCAAAAGCTCTTTTGGTCAAGCATGGATTCTCCTATAATCATGAAGAGTTTAACACGTCATATCACAGCATTCCTCCCAATGGACTGGTAACTTTGACCTTCATTGCCCCACCTGACGAGGAAAAGTATGTGTTGGGCATTGAAGCCACGTATAAGGAGCTCACAGAATGGTTCCCCACTGTGCAAAAGGCATTGTCTGTGAATAATGCCTACTTGGAGGTGGACATCAAAACTGAAAATCCCAAGGTGAGCTCAACTTAATAGCAATCTATTATTGAACTTGACCATCTACCTTAATTTATTGCATCATCATATCATAAATCACCCATCACATTCCATTCTTAACCCTTTAATATTTTTGTGTATAATCTCAGGTAAACGGTGAAATTGAAGTGGAGGTACACACCACTGTACCAGTCGACACTTTATACTACGCTTTAGTTGGACGTGGGGATATTCTCCTATCCCGAAAATTTACCCTGAGGGCTCCCTCCCAACAACTCAATTTCCGTTTATTGGCACCTGCCAACTCAGCCCCTCAATCTACTCTTGTCGTTTATGCTGTCGTTCATGACGAAATCGTGGCGGATTCAGTGAATCTCAGAGTGGCTGGCTCTCTTGATAACTTTTTAAACATTACAATGACCACAGAGGAAGCTCAGCCAGGAGAAGATGTGAATATTGTAGTAGGATCTCGACCAAATTCCTTAATTGGTTTAAGGGGCATTGATCAAAGTGTGTTGGTTTTGAGTAAGGAGGATAGGGATATCAATTTGGGGGTCGTGGAGAGGGAATTGGAGTCATGGAACGAGGGAGTGGGGAGCACGAGAAGTGGGAACTTTGCTTTTGGACGGTATAAGAGGTCGTTATTGTACCACTCCACAAGTGCCATTACTGCATCACAAGTTTTCGAGGTACAATAATTGCGTTTTAAATTTTATCTATGATATTTTCATATTGGTATAATGTCATCTACTTAGGTATACTGAATTGATCATTTTTATCATTTAGAATGCTGGCGTTGTAATAATGACAAACAATGTGGTTCACCAGCAGCCTCCTCTCGGTAAGAAATTCAAAATTAATCGTTCATGTATTTCGTTCTTTTATTTTTGTTTTCACAGATTTTCGTTTTGATTTTTTCCCATATTAACTAAAGAGGTTAAATCATTTTTCAGAAACTGCATAGTGAATGAACTGAATGAGTAAATTTTTAATTATGATATTTTGAATCAGATAAATGGTCTAGAAATGGTCGCGTTTTAGATGAAGATTACTTCTATGACGTAACTGACTCAGAAAATGGCTGGAATGACTTGGTATTAAAAAATAATCAAGTTTCCTCAAAATACGTCCTTGCTGACAGTGACCCAGCATTGGTCACCAGACAAAGAAAACATTTCCCAGAAACTTGGCTTTGGGACATGATTTCCGTACGGTAGGGGCAAAACAACAAAAATTGCAGACAAAAAAGTATTAGCATGAGCTTTTTTTGACATGCATCTCTGCAAGTTATTATTTTACGGAAAATTATAAATTAGTCTCGTAAATTATTATAATTTTTCATTTCCTCACAATCTATGACTTTTTATAAATGTAACAGTTGCCGTAAATTTCACGTTTGATTATCTTTATTATTTTTTGTGCATGAAATTTTAGTATAATTTTTATAGTAATTTGCTGCAAAATTATCTCAGCTAAGTTATATTATTGTTTTTGCAAAAAAAAATAAAAATTGCCAAGCATAGGTTTGTCAACTTGCACAAGTTTTTAGCCTGAAGGAGGCAAGCGTTATGTCATAAAATGTAAAGGGGGTTCATCAAATTTCATATCATTAGAAAGTTTTGACTTTTTGTCTCTAATGAACAGTATCACGATTTATAGCAATAAGAGTGACAAAAGTGACAAAAAATCAGGAAATGACATTATAGTGGGATAGTAATAATATATGTACTGACATGATTTGATAATTTGATATGATTAACTCTTAACCTCGCGAGTAATTTACTACTTAACCCCTTTCGGCTGAACGGAATTGCAATATTTTTAACACGTAATTATTAAAAAATTTACATTGTGTGATTGCGTCTACTATTTGTGATTTTGTCACGCAAGTTTAAAAACAACTCAACTTACATTTCTTATACAACATCACCACTTTGTGCTACTACTTTACTTACCAAACCAACTCACTTGCTTTTATAATTTGTGTAGTTTTCTACCGAGCCAATTTTATGGACGTTGAAGAAAATTTTCCTGAAGCTGAGGCTGAGGATTCTGCGGCGGGAGGAGGCTTAGCCTCAGTCTCCGCCGTTAGAACTAGGAAGCATTTCCCTGAAACTTTTATTTGGGATCTGTTGAACACAGGGTAAAAATATTATAACAACAAAACAAACAACCCATTAAACATGATAGCAAAATACATTCGCTCATGTCATCTTCAATGTACATTATCTTTCAAAAATATTAAGTCATACATTATTGTGGGTGGGATTTACTGGTTTGATTAGAGAAAGGGTTACGGTGCATTTTTAATGACTGTTTATTTTGGTGTTGGTGTGCGGATCGGGGAAACAATGCTTGAAATATAATTTTTATTAAACTTTGACAAACTTGAACTAAATTTAATGCTGTGGGATCCTACATATCGACGCAGTCCACATGTTTGGATAGACCATGAAAACGATGCATGCGGATTTGATGCTAGTTATTTTTTCACATTTGCATGTACTCTTTTTTTTTACGATCTTTCAGATATTCATTTTTCTGTGTGTAAACTACATTTTCTGTATTTTCTTATCATTTTTCTACTTTCCTCTATTTTTTGTGTATATCTTTCTTTTCACCTGCATAGATGCTTCTAGCCCTAAGCGCGCTGAGAGAAGGCCTAGCCGTCCAATTTATGATTCGTCCGTTTTAACAAGTTCTCTGAGACCGGATATCGGTCCCCCAATTCCATACCGTGGAGCAACGAGACCACCTCAAGCTGGTCCGTATGCCTTTTCACGAATTCCCAAATCCCGATATTCTCCGCACACCATCTTTTTAAGTGATGCTAAGCAGCTTCCAGAACCGACATGGATTTTTGTCAACACTTCGACGGGGTATCTAAATTGAAATGAATTGTTGTAAAAAAAGTACATAGAATAATGGGGTGGGGACACAATTTGCACTCAAAGTAGAGCAGGGGTTTTCGGCTTTAATTGCTTATTTTCTGTTTGTAGAGTAGTTGAATGTAGCTAATTGGCTTTGTAAGATAAATGCGAAAGCGTGTTTGAATCTAGTTTGCATTGTGCATGCCTTACTTCATTTTTTAAAACTTGAATTTAAAATGTATATTTAAAATTAATAACAGGTATGATGGCCGCGCTCTCCTCAAGAAAACGGTTCCCGACACAATCACATCCTGGGTGATTTCCGGATTTTCACTGGATCAGGTATATGGCTTGGGTGTCTCGGATGTGCCAATGAAACTGCGTGTATTCCGTCCATTTTTCTTGTCTTTGAATATACCTTATTCAGTGGTAAAGGGCGAAGCACTTGGAGTCCAAGTTCTGGTGCATAACTACATGAATCGTGATGTTGTAGCAGATGTCACACTGGACAACTCTGCAAATCAGTTTACTTTTACTGAGGATGAAAATGAAGTGGACAATAGTAAGTGTATTGAATTTATTAATATGTGTACCATCCAGTGATGATGTTTTTGGTCAACTAAGTTATTTCGGAATTTATAGAACTGGAACTCTTTAAAACGGAGAAGGTGACTGTAAAGGCCAACTCGGTTGAATCCGTATCTTTCCTCATCACACCCAACAACATTGGAAATATTGAATTGAGCGTCAAGGGCACCTCTAGACAAGCTGGTGATGCCCTCGTAAAGTTGCTCAAGGTTGTGCCAGCTGGGCAGACGCAAAAGGTTACAAAGGGAACTTTACTGGATTTAAGAAGTGGAAGGCCATACACCACCAATTTGACGGCATATTTCCCGAATAAAAGGGTGCCGGATTCAGACAATATAAAGGTTACTGTTATTGGAGACGTTTTGGGACCTGCAATCAGTAATTTGGATAAGTTGCTTGGTATGTTGTAATTGAGTTAAACCGTTGAAGCTTGGTTGTGTAATCTGTGCATTTACGTAATTTAAAAAAATGCATGCATTTGTTTGCTTTAGAATTACCGACGGGATGTGGAGAGCAAAATATGGTGAAATTTGTGCCAGATATTGTTGTGCTGGAATATTTGCAGGTAATGAATTAACGTAATTATATGCGCAGTAGTTTCAAAATCCATAAAAGAATTTGATATATCAACACGAAAACTACAAGTATTTCTCTGTACATTTTTATATTAAATAATATGCTTGCAGAAGGTGGCTGATTTTCACTGTAGATAATAATTTCTGATGATCAGGCAAATATTGAAGATCAAATAATTATCAATCACAAAATCCTTCTTAGAAACACGAATCATTAAAAAATCGACAAAAAATAAGCAAAAATGTGGAGATGCGGGGGATCGAACCCCGGGCCTTTCACATGCAAAGCGAACGCTCTACCACTGAGCTACATCCCTGAGCTT